>CABFWB010000392.1:121892-139648 GCA_902151455.1 Timema bartmani | reverse complement strand
CATGTAATGAGGATGTTGGAGTACATGAGATAGTAGAGGAAGCAAGACTGAGATGGTATGGGCATGTAATGAGGATGTTGGAGTACATGAGATAGTAGAGGAAGCAAGACTGAGATGGTATGGATATGTAATGAGGATAGAGAAGGAGAGGATGCCAAAGAAAATTATAGAAATAAAGTATGTAGAGAAAAGAAGGCTAAGAAAGATATGGAAGGGGCAGAAAGCAAAAAGTGTACAATTGAGAATGGAAGAAATTAAAGGAGGAAGAATGGTGGAAGGATAGAGGAAGATGGAGGCATTTTACTAAATTGACCACCACAAGCTGGAAACGGTTGATGATGATGGAGTGAAATGTTTTTTTTCCCCCCAAACTGTTTACTTCTACACAAAAATTCTGAGGATTTTAATTAAAATTCACCCTGCCAATTTATTCACTGTTACTAACAGCTAGCATGGTAATAAAGGATGATGTGCGCCAAAATAAAGTGAAAAAAAAAAGGTTGATGCCCAAATTTAAAACAATCACCTTACGAAGTATATTCATTTGTTTGTGTGTACAAGATATCAGCTTGTCAAACTCCTCCACGCCAGAATTGTCTTCAAATATTTGCTCAGGCAAACACGGCTTTATTTGTTTTTCAAACAATTCCATGAAGGCATTTGTTGCAGAAATGAGATTTTCTTCTGTTGACTTGATCTCGTCTTTAGTGGAGTCAATTTCCAGTAATCTTTCTTTCATAGCTTTCAAATCATCTGTTTCCGAGTCATCACATTTTGGGAAAGTGTTCTAAATGCGAAGCAAAGAAATAACATATTTAATAATAATTGTTCTTAATCAACCTCTAACTTATTTTGATTGGATCTTAAAGATATTAATTAACAAATATTCAACTAAAAAACTAAAAATATACTTGGTAAAACTTACACACCTGATACTTAATCACGCCTAACATGTTAGGCAAGAAACTGTACATATAGCTCAAAAAACAACAGGTACCCTTGAAAACTGTTCTTTAAAATTTAGCTGAAATATTTTATTGTTACTCGAAACCGCTTACTCGCTATAACACTGGTTACAAAAGACACTTATCTCATTAACAAAATAAAACATATTGCTGCTAATATATTACTAATGAATTTGGTGCCCAGGGCATGTGCCCCACCCCCCTTGCTCTAGTTAAGCATATATATATTACTTTAACATAATATATAGATATATATGTTACCGTTAAAGAAATAAATTAATTACTATGCATTTTCCAAAGTAACCAATAAGTGGTTAATGTGATTAAATATATGTAATTTATTATTATAATCGGTTATTTTACATTACAACAAAACCTGTTTGGCTGAAGTGATAAATTATAATATTCTGAAGGTTAGGTTAGGTTAGGTTAGGTTAAACTAGGAGATTCCATATCAAGATAACACCACACACCTACTCAATAAAAGATGGACCTTAATTGATAAGCACAACAGACGCAGACAGGTTCAAACTTGCACAAACGTGAGATCTATTATTTTAACCAGAGTGTGATGGTTATTTTACATAATAATATGTTATTTTCAATAATTTGACTATCACATTCACCAGAACTGTTGGTTACTATACATAAAAATTCAGTGATTATGTGAATTAACAGTTTATATATATATATAAACACATATATAAACACTAATGTGATAGGGTTGAGGGATATAAAATTTAGAGGAAATGTAACCAAATTTGCATGAAGGGAGAGTGGGAAACCATTTAAGGAAAAACACCCAACCAGGATTCAAACCTTGATCTCCCAGTTTCCAACTGAGTGTTTTTGATTAATGTTTTCATTTCACTGCTTTACAACAGGGGTGTCAAACTCGTTTGAACCTAAGGGCCGCTTTGAACGTTAAAAATACAGAGGGGGGCCACATTAAAAAAATCTCTATTGTAATAATCTTTATTAAAAATAATTTCAATTAATTATCTTATTAATATTATAAAGAGAAAAAAGTAGGTCCTAGGCCCCATATATAAAACTATAAGATTAACCCTTTTTTTTTACCAAAAATTTGTAAACTTATATAGTTCTAATGCCAAAGTCACGCTCGTAAATGTTGACAAATCTGTATCAGAGAACCAAAATCTCTCGGGGTTTTAGTTTCATTTCATGTGATAAAACAACCTGTTGACATACGCACATATTTGGTGCGAAAATTAACAATTATTTGAAATCAATCCTTGTTGAAATAGGAGCAGGCCTACATATTTCGTATAACAACCTCACACGCCAGAATTTCCCTAATTATGTCAAATTTCCAAAATATCACTTTCGAAAACATATTTCCTTGGTGTTTATAAAAATTATAATAGGGTCGCATTGCGTGATGGTTGATCATCAGGACCACGGGCCGCACAGAAACATGGAATAGGAAAGCCGCATGTGGCCACTGAGTTTGACATCCCTGTTTTACAACGTGCTAAATAATTACAAATGACAGAATCCAGCACTAACTCACAGTGGATTTGCGATATATTTGTTCCTCTTGAAGCACCTTCTCTTTAAGATTTTGTACTTCCATCTTCAGAGCTTCCAATGAATTGTTGATACTCTCGAGTTTAGAGTGTGGTTTCAGCGAAACTTCATCTTCCACAGACATCTTAAGAATGTTCTAAAATACAAAATAGTTTGGTTTGGAGTGGAGCCAACGATGAAATCACCTTTGAAAAGTAAGGAAATACAACAGCTCACCAGTGTTGCCAAATGTATGATATGGGTACTACTATTGATATAATATCACGTGGCCTTGCCAGATTATTTATTAATGAAAATCAGTGGGTTTATCAATATAATTTCAGAAAGTAGTATCCTACCGGTCAAAATACAATACATTTCAGGTCCATGTACTATCGCTAGAGACTATAGAGTTGGCAACACTGCAGCTCACTTACCCAAGCTAGCCAGTTGAGAACACGTAGAGATATCACTAATACATTTATCAACAAACATTCATGCTACTTTTTCTCCCCCTCCAAGAAAGTTAAACAATATCCACCAGTTCTTAGTCAAGATTGTGGTCAACAAAACGGTGACATTATTATTCAAACCCTGCTTAACATGAGGATGGACTGGGTCTTACCGGTCTCTAAATTGTGTTGATCAAGATTTTGTCTTCATTTTTATTCTAATATATTAATATTGTATTTTAGTATGTGATCGGGAAAAGGGATTGGGGGGGCGGAGTTCATCACAAGTTAAGGTTGAGAGACTGTCCGGATAATTACGCGTATTTATGAGCTACCGTACCTAGTTCTCATTCTAGTGCCTATATGCAACTGAGTGGACCAGGGGTGTGAGTGAGGTCTTAAGGACAGTTTTAAAGTCAGAATTAGTA
This sequence comes from Timema bartmani, assembly GCA_902151455.1. Lineage (NCBI taxonomy): Eukaryota > Metazoa > Arthropoda > Insecta > Phasmatodea > Timematidae > Timema > Timema bartmani. The sequence goes on along the minus strand of CABFWB010000392.1, from coordinate 136,273 downwards.
TACCTCAAGTGCGGCGCTATACTAAATACAGGATGACACCTACCTAGAACAGAATGGAATGGGCCAGTTTCATAGCCAGATTTGACACAACTAAAGTGCGGCGGCGTTATATTAGACGCAAGACTACACATACCTAGACAACAATGGCGTGGACAAGATTTGCATATAAAACTGGCCCATTCAATTCTTTTCTAGGTTGGTGTCGTCCTGTATTTAGTAGAGCACCACCCTGACTATGAAACTGGCCCATTCCATTCTGTTCTAGTTATGTATCGTCCTTTAAAAAAGGTAATTTTAATTAATAGACTGTCTGTATGTATATAGTTAAATACACCAACATTTCACGAGACATGTTTTTATAAACTTGGTATATTAAAATGACTCAAAACATAATAAATTAAGTGAATTATAGCATTTTTGAATATATAATACATACACAAAATAGAACAAAATTAAATATTTTCTCAAAATTAAACATGTGGCTTTTTAACGAATATTATGGTCAATTTTGTTCATTTAAAGAGTGAATTAAATACATCCAAATAACTGTCCTTTGACTTTGTTGCCTGATATTGTAGAGAGAAAAAAATTACCAACTGCATTATTAGTTTTCTTCTTAACATTCCAAAAACCAATAAAAGTTCCCTCAGTCAAGGAAATGTATTTCACTCTAACAAAGACCATTTGTATGAGAAGGAATAAAATAAGTGTTTGAATGATCATTATAACAGCCATTTGGTCATCAAAAGGCATGATGACCATTTAAAGATAAAATAAAATTTTATATGTAATTTTTATATTTATAGAACTAAAAAAAAACTTCATGGAGTCAGCCTGAAATCGAGACATACCTTACCAACCCAGGGGCCGCCATCTGTTGGTGAAGATAGTGCCAATTTAGGTAGATAGAGGGTGTCGTGTGGTTAGCACGATGTAAAATTCCGATCATTAATCTCAAGTTTTTTAAATCGGAGCCGCTACTTTTTTATTCAAGCATCTCCTCATTTGTCTTCACGAGGCTGAGTTGACCTCGTTCTTGACCCATTGCTTCACAGAAAAATTTGGAAGCACCGGGGATCGAACCCAGGAAATCTAGATATGTACCCAGTAATTTTGAACCACGGTGACAGTCTCACTTAAATTTGGGTTAATTTGTTACATTTTAAAACCAAAATATGTACTTTATTTAATGACCTTTTAAACAACTCCAACTTATTACATGATGAATTATAATTATTTTCTCTACCACTAACCATAGTAGCTCTGTCTATAGCCAATGTACACTAACCTGAAACTGTATAGCCAATGCATACTAACCTGAAACTGTGTATAGCCAATGCACACTAGCCTGAATCTGTGTATAGCCAATGCACACTATTTTGAAACTGTGTATATTCGATGCACACTAACCTGAAACTGTGTATAGCCAGTGCACACTAACCTAAAACTGTTTATAGCCAATGCACACTAACCTGAAACTGTGTATAGCCAATGCACACTAACCTGAAACTGTGTATCCATTGGTAAATTCTTTACATAAGCATTGATAGTCTCAATTTCCTCAGATTTGAGTGGTATCAATGTTTCTAACCAAACTAAACGCTTCAATAACCTCCTCCACACCGTCAGTTGCTTTCCTGGCGAACTGTTACCAAAGAGGACATCTCGTTCGAGGGAGGTGCACAGCCCCAATGACACAGCTTGATTAAATATTTCTAGAAATAAAGAAGAGTTTAATTTGTTACTGCATCCGACATCCCGTTTGAGTTATACGCCAATTAACAAACTACACTATAGTATGAGGAATGAGAAAGGTTAAACTTAAAGTAAGTGTACCCACATTTGCATAGAACCATTTAAGAAAAAGACCACCAGTAAATTAATTGCCAATATAGTTGGCAAAGGTACAGCTATATAAAAAAAATGCATCAGCAGTCGCTTGGTCTAAGCCTGGGGTTCTTTTCTGGGGTTATGGGACCAAATAAATGGGGTGTAGGACTTTTTTTTTCTAGTACCGCGTCTTACCACCTGTTCGAGTTATACACCTTTGTACTAATTACACCAATGGCTTAGGGATTAAGGTTTAGTTGAGAGGAATTGCACCTGCATTTATGTGGAAGGAGAGTAGAAAAACCATTTAGGGAAACCACCCTCAGTGCACCTGACCGGGATTGAACCCCGATCCCCCCCGTTTTCGGCAGTCTAGTCCAACACGAGAGTAGCACGTTAGACCATGCGGCCACAGAAGCAGGTGTGTGGGACTTGATCTCTGAATAATTAATAAAGAAAGTGGTTGCTAAACTAGAATAAACTACCACCATTACCAACAAGAATTGTGTATATTTGTAATGTGCCATTTTTCTTTAAATAAATCTTTATGATTTTATTTTATCCGTTCTATTCCTAACCATCTAAATGTAGAGTTAAACCAAACTGTTCACATAATGTAAAGTCAGACTGGTATCTTATAGGGATGATTATGATCATAGGCGCCGACTGCAGGGACGCTTTGCATATTAAGCACCCCCATAAATATTTTCAAGGGTGCTCAGCACCCCCAATATTTTAGCCTTTTTTAAACCTTAATATTACGGTGCTAGTTTTATCTTGGATATAGGGTTGCGCTACGAACAGTGTTTTATAGCGTAGCAAACAGCAGGTGTTGCTATCTTATATGCAAGCAAGTGTGATTAAGTTGGTATAACTCGCAACTCGCGAACTGACAGCCTGACATTTGTCAACATGTTTCCATTATAGTTTGGTTGGTGGCAGTATTTGTATCGCATGTATTATGTTTGTGTTGTGCAAGTTAGTTTTCCTTTATTCAATTTATTTTTAATTTATTTTACTAAACATACATTGACACTAACAAATTACACCTTAATTTTGGCCATTTTTTTAAATATGGAGCTTGAAAATTTGCAAACGTTATACCACTCCTACCTTTTATTTTATAGAGCACCCCCAATGTTTTTAACAAGTTGGCGCCTGTTATTATGATGGTGATGATGATTTCGACAGTCTGGCGGAGAAAGTATGGGGACATATCAATGGTCAATCCATTGGTGGGTCTGAAATTGTAAATAGGTTATAAGAACCCTCTGGTCAAACCATCATATTCTGTGGTGGGAAGATCAGGTTCAGATCCTGGTCGGGTGTACCGATGGTTGTTTTTCTTAAATGGTTTCAGGTACATTTCCTCCGAAATTCTACCTTCCTCAACCCTATTGCATTGATGTAATTAAGTTATGCGTATAATTAGAGATGGGTAAAATCCCATATTTCTCGAATCTGAATCTTAAAAATCTCTTTAGAATCTCAAATCCAAAAGTGAATCCTCTAATCTTTAAAAAAATATACAATTTAAGTTAAAAGTGAAAATATTTAAAAGTAAATGAAAAAAAGAAGAGTTTTTTGGTGCCATTGATAATTTTTTGTCATATTTATTGCGTCATAAACAACAAAGAAAACACTTTTTTAATAAGTTGATTAGATTAAGAGGATATTGGCCTTTTTTCATTATTTTGTTATCCTCCCAAAGTCCATGCAAATCCTTTTACCAATTGAGTAAAATTGTTATTTGAAGTCAACGTCTAAATATTATTGTATTCGAGATACTTTTTTTGTTGTTGAGATTTTTATGAATCTTGAATCTCTCAAATAGCATAGGATTCAACGGATTCAAGGATTTGAGTGTCTCATTCCCAAGTACAACCCAAGACGCAGTGAAAGAAAAGATGTCGGCATATTCTTGTTGCAGTCCTCAAATGGCTAGGTCGGTAGTCACATGGTGTCTGGTGTCTGCTCAACTCGACCAACTGAAATTCCTGACTTTTCCCATGATCATTTCCTAAAATTCCCGACTCAAAAGTACGTCACACCCTCTCAGCCCCCCCCCCCCTTTTTCCAAACTTTTTTATTAATTTTTTTTTATGAATAATAATAATTTCAAAAATTAAATAAACTATTTTTATTTGTATTAACATAGTCTACTAGGAATTAGAATAGAAATAAATAACATATATTACACATCTACAAACAAAAAAGATTGTAATTTATTGATTAAATGATTATTATATTTGATATTTTGAGTAAAACAACATTTTCCCGGATTTTTTTGGGTACTTTACCAAATTCCCGACCACTTCAAATTCACGGTTAATTCGTTTTCCCAGATGGTAGACACCCTGGTAGAGCAGCAACACATTAAGTCAACAATATAAAGTTTAAAGCCTGCTACAGACAACATGATTTGGTCAGTATCGCCTGATTTGGTCAGCAAGTAACACCTGATTTGGTCAGCAAGTAACACCTGATTTGGTCAGCAAGTAACACCTAATTTGGTCAGTAAGTAACAACTGATTTGGTCAGTAAGTAACAACTGATTTGGTCAGTAACAACTGATTTGGTCAGCAAGTAACACCTGATTTGGTCAGTAACAACTGATTTGGTCAGCAAGTAACAACTGATTTGGTCAGTAAGTAACAACTGATTTGGTCAGTAAGTAACAACTGATTTGGTCAGCAAGTAACAACTGATTTGGTCATTAAGTAACAACTGATTTGGTCAGCAAGTAACGCCTGATTTGGTCAGCAAGTTACACCTGATTTGGTCAGTAAGTAACACCTGATTTGGTCAGCAAGTAACACCTGATTTGGTCAGCAAGACTGACAGGCCGACAAGTCAGATCATTTAACTATCTAAATCCAGACAAATTTTTTTCAAACATTTTATTTCAGATAAGATGTCATCAGAATGAACTGTAATATACAATTTATTGTCATGGACCCATAACAACAAACAATTTTTTTTGTTTACCTTTTTCTACTTGACCACAATTCTTAAGGTTCTCAAATTTATGTTCACTCCTATTAAACTTTCCAATCCCCCATTTCAAGAACTGGACACGCTCTTCTCCCGGTGTGAACAGAAATTCTTCAAGTTTAGATTCATCCTTTCCTGCTATATTCTTAGCACCAAGGATTCTAAACTGATTCCGAAGTTCTTCCATTTCTTTTGATGAAACTGCATGAAACACGATTGATTAGTTGAATAATAGGCATATGTTAGTTATGTTTTATAACTTTTTTCTTTGCAATTAATTGCTGGGCCGCATTAAGAAGTCAAATTTTTACTATAAATAAAAACTATAATTAATTAGTATATTTAATTGAGTGGATATATGACTATGATGACATAAAAGTCAAATAGGCCTACTTTTTATAAAATATAAGATTGAGGACAGTTTTTTATTTTATAATGTACATACTTTAGGAAAGCTGTTACATAACAGCAAGCTATTGACATCTTGCCTGCTTTCGGGGAATGTAAAACTCAAAATATACAAAACAACAGTTTTACTGGTTGTTCTCTATGGGTGGTCTCTTAACCTACATGGCAAAAACAAATTTAAGATGGTCGAAAGCAAGGTGTTTTGGAAGATATTGAGTACAAAATGTATGAAGCTATTGAGAAGTGAAGGAGGTTACATAATGATGAGTTACTTACCCTCTACTCATCACAAGGCATTGCTAGGATAATCAATTCTTGTAAATTACAGTGGGCAGGACATGCAGCGCGAATGGGAGAATCTAGAACCTTGTTCAGGGTATTGACAGATAAACCCTATGGGAAGACCTAGATGCAGATGGGAAGATAATATTAGAATGGACCTGAAAGAAATAGGGTGTAATGAGATGGACTGGATATAGCTGGCTCAAGATAGGGATAGGGTGTAATGAGGTGGATTTGATATAGCTAGCTCAAGATAAGGATAGGGTGTAATGATACGGACTGGATATAACTAGCTCAAGATAGGGATAGGATGTAATGAGGTGGATTTGATATAGCTAGCTCAAGATAGGGATAGGGTGTAATGAGATAGAATGGATGTATTTATTTATTTAGCACTGCGTCTTACTACCGGTTTGGGTTATACGCTTAAGTACTAATTACGCTAATTTGGCTTAGGAATTGGGAAGGTTGAATTTAGAGGAAGTGAACCCACATTTGTATAGAGGAATAGTGAAAAAACCATTCAGGGAAAATTACCCCCCGTTCACCCGAACGAGATTCGAACCTCCAGCTCCCCATCCTCATCAGTCTAACTCAACACAAAACTAGTGCGTTAGCCAACTACACCACCAAGGTGGGTGACTGAATATAACCAGCTCAAGACAGGAATGGGGTAAAATGAGGTGGACTGGATAAAATACGCTTAAGATAGATGGCATAGGCTAATTTGTAAGTTCAGGAATGAACTTAGAGCTCTCAATGCCAAATAATGAATAAGTTACATAACAAATGAGGTTAGGTTTAGTTTTTATAGTATTGGCATTACTGGTAGCCTATTCATAGCGGACAAGACACACATTTAATCAACACGTAAGAGATGTAATATTCTATAGCTAACTATTTAATCACATGAGATAATATATGTACCCCTTTCTATAAAAACTGACAGGTGGACATAAAATCATGGCTATGGGTAGAATACCCCCAGTATTCGGTATGCCTAGACCAAGCCGAGGTTCTACTTTCAACTCCATCCTCTGTTGAGGAACAGGACACAACCGAACTGCTACTCGGTTTGTCTCCAGGTTAACTGTTACATGGATTATTAAAACAAGTTACAAAAGTGTCAATCAAGATAAATATTAATGTGATTTGAAACTATTTAAATAGATGAAAATCTGAAATTTTGATTTAGCACCTCATCTTAGGTCTACTACCCTACTACCCGTAACAGGGACCCATAACCGTTCGGGTTATGCACTTTATGTACTAACAACGTTAATGTGTGTAAAAGGCTGAATTTGGAGGAAGTGTACCCAAATTTGCATTGAAGATGAGTTTTAAAAAAACACACGTGCACATGACCAGTATTGGAACCGTGATTTTCACGTCATCGGCAGTCGTCATGGGAAGGTGACGACTTAGACCATATGGCCTCTGAAGCCTTGTAAATTATGCAATTATTTTGAAGAATAAGCATAGAGCCTATATAATTATATAATTAGGGCTTTCCCATAATAACCTAAGTTAAAATCTAATCTTGATATTGATCAGATAACAAATAGATTGCATTAGAAACATAAATTTACACTGATATACATATTTATTTATTTTTTCTTTAATCTTTCATGATCAAGCACATACAATGTTTGAGTCGTTCTTCAACAGACTCCCAACCCATATGGTTTAAGATGGGGTGGTAGTGAGCGTGAGTTTAGGGCAGTGTTTTCGAAGTTTTATATCATAAACATTTATTTGACCAAAATAGATCAAATATTTCTTCTATAGAAACATAGAGTTTAGTTTTCCGCACATGCTAATCTCAACAGTTCTTTAATATCTGTCAAGGGTGTCCTGGAATTTAGTGACAACTTTTTCTCTGCATTTAAAAAGTTTGTCACCAAATGCCGCTATGCTCATGAGAGATATTCAAGAACTCTTGAGATTAGCATGTGCAGAAAGCTAAAATCTATGTTTCTATAGAAGAAATATTTGATTTATTTTGGCCAAAAAATGTTTATGCTATAAAAACTGCAAAATTAATGCACTAAACTGGTGCTCACTACTACCCCACCTTAAGTCATCAATTTCACAATAGAGGAGAGGGCACCAAACCACACAAGGATGTCTACACATTTAAAGTTTGGAGACAAAACGCAAGTCATGCCTTTTCAAAACAATTTCCTTTCTTCTGTAAAACTCAAAAAACACCAAATTTATACTAAGCTACTTTACACTCACAAAAGTGCGTGAAATCCAATAATACTAAGCACTTACAGGTAGGTTAATATATTTTATATTTAACACCGCAAACTTCTGTTCTCCAGTTGCTAACACTACTTTAGTTCCTCGACGGCATGAACCAAATCACAAAATAGGATGTTCAAATCAATCTTTATTTATTCATTATTTGGGTTCACCGCCAATTTAGCTTATAGATTTACGTGCTACCACACAATAAATAATTACTTTAGTTTTACAAAGAATTCAATTACCTAGTTCACAAGGGAAAAAGTTTCAATTTTTATAACATAGGTAAGGATAAGTTTTATAATAACCATTTCTTCAAGTAGAATAATTTCACATAATCCTAGACAAAAATAGTTTAATATTAATTTAATTAGTTACTAATTTAATATTAAAGAAGAGTAGTTTCACTCTGTAAACCTATTCAGGTGGAGTTACTGTTCAAACAAAAATGAAACTATGTTTCTTATTAATCAAAAGTATTGCGTTTTCAAACTAACATTACCACTAGCCAGTTAAAAAAATATAGGGGCCATTTGATATATATATTAGTATATTGGTTTTTTTCATTATTGAAACCGTCTTATTTCCTCACCTTTTTCACACATTATTTCAATTCAATAATTCATTTCTGAGAATAAATCTTTATTTGCCCTCATTTATACTAAACAATATGTTTTTACCACTTCCACTTTAAATATTTTACGGTTAATGAAAATGTATAGTTTACATCAATTTAAAAATAAACTTTCATAGGATCAACACTACATTAGCGATTTTTTCAAATAACTTAATATATGGAATTAGTTGCGAGAAAGCGCATTGCAGCACTTACAAAAGTACGCCACCTATCCCTATCATCATTCAAATAGCCGTGCTGCTATATGTTTAAATCTTTACTTACGTATACACATTCCAGTCCGTATATTTATCCCCTTTTATTTTATGTTGGTATCCCTGTACAGTAAGCACACGTAAATAATTGACAGAAAGAGAAGGAATTGCTGCAAGGAATAATTTGTTTGTTTTTTAAAAATAAATAATATTACTAGATGGTGCCTTTGTTAAGTAATGTTAATACCTTACTATATATGTATTATATGTGCATTTTAGACATAGTGTAGTTAAGTGCAGTGAATAGCTTGTCTAGGTGTTGAACAATCTTGTTTTCGGCGACTTTTTGAGAGGAAACAAAACAACATGCTCATCATTGAAAATGGTCCAGATGAATTAACTATGCCAATGGATATGTCGGGAATGTTCCCGACAATCTTTGACGAGTCCTTGGGCTTCACCTTTGGTGAGTTCAGCATCTAGTTTCATTTTGCGATTGAATTAGTATCCTGTTTAGATTATTTCTATTATTCTGAATAAAATTGTTAATTAGGCTACCTCATGACATAAACGTCGCATGATAAAAACAACACCGGGTTGAGCACAGTTGCCAAGAAAAAAAAGATTGGAACTTATTTTGTTTTTGAAACGAAATTATGCTCAAGCGTTATATTTATTTTTATATCGTTTAAAAAAAAACTTTAATGCTAGGTCTCATCACTCGCGCGTGCATACACACACATGTTATTTCAAAAAGTTGAAGAATACCCTATTGGGATTCTAACTCATTAAAACATTGTCCTCTTACCGATATTATTTAACATTCCGCTTTTTTTTTCATAGTACCGGTTTGTTTGGGCTATACACAACTTTTAAAGAAATAAGTAAATATACAGGATGAGTAAGGTGAAGGTGATAGTATGCGTTATCCGTCCCGTTTTAGTCTCTTTTTCGTTGTTTTAGTACAATATTTGGATCTTTTATTCGCTTTACTAAGCACACAAGAATAGGCTATGTCGGATCGAATATCACCTGATATAGGCCTAGGCCTAATATAAACTTTAAACGGTAGGCCTACATCTAACCAAACCTCAACAACATATCGCCCAAATCAATCTTGAAATGTAAATATTAATGATGACTTATAACTTTCCCATGATTTATTGCGTTACATCCAGGATCCTGAACACTCAAACAGTGACGATAACTTTATATTTTGTGCTACACCCGTGACCCTGCACACTAAAACTGATATAACATTGTATGATGTGTATCACACATGTTTATTAGTCTATTACATTAAATATTTTATTTTATTTATGACTGAATTTAATTTATTAATCCATGAAAGGTTAGGTTAAGATTGGTTGGGAAAGTGTCATAATAATGCGTAATATAAACTAGGTAGTTGTATTATTATGGCAATGAAGTAATTGGTTAGTGTGTAATATAGGCTAATATACCATCACTTAGGTGAGCGGAACTTTTTCCTACAGTATTTAATTTTAAGGCTTATTTTTTTCTTCAAATTGATTCTACATGATTTTATGTTTGTAAAAATGTACCTATTGCTGGTATTAATATTTTAGCAATTTAAGAAAGGAAAGGCCAAGAATGTGACAGATAGAATGTCTAAGGGGGACGTTAAGATGTAATGGGAGAAGGTATTAATGTTGTACATGACTGTACACTCTGTGATGAGAGGAAGTAATGTTGCACATGACCGTACACTCTGTGATGAGAGGAAGTAATGTTGCACATGACCGTACACTCTGGGATGAGAGGAAGTAATGTTGCACATGACCGTACACTCTGGGATAGGAAGGTAATGTTGCTCATGACCGTACACTGGGTAATGGGACGGAAGGTATTGTCACGCCCCCCTCCGCCCCTTCCCTGTCGCTTATTGGCGAGAGGGGAAGACAAACCATGAGGCAAGAAGCCACGATGGCTCAGTTAGTAAGTTACCTCTTCCTGCGCTAGTGTCGTGTTGTATCTGGTCCAATCCTCCGCCGCGCCGCCCGGTGTTATGCCCGGCATGGCGTGTCCGGGGTTCGACTCTGGCCACTGTGTCCTAGACATGTCTGACCTGGGTATCATTCAGGAAGAGGATGATGACGATGAACTGTCCAGGTGTTGGCCGGATCTCGGTGAGCGGAGAATCTTCAGGTGGTTGAGGGTGCAACTATTTAAATCGGGGGGCTTCCATCTAATTAGTGCCGGCGGGGCATACTTGAATCCACGAGGCCGGTGCCGGGCCGCATCATAATCGGATAGCTTTTGTGAACAGGTATTTAATGGTGAATGAAATAATAAGTGGTAATTTAAACGAATGTTTCGACTAAAATTTTTGATACGTCAATATATCACAGAAGATGTAAGGAAGAAATTAAACATGTACATCAGTTGGAATTTTCATAGATATTTCCCACGCAAGTAAAACATTTCTACTCTCGACTATAAACATCAATTTTACCACTGTAAATTACTTTCACAAGAAACTTCGGGGGCCGCAAAAAAAAAAAGTTGAAACCCTCTTATTTAAATAGTCACCCTCTTATCTTTTACTTTCTCATATAGATAATGTATTGAGGCTGTAAAAAAAACTATCTTGAGATTGACGTTTTATGCTTCCCACGAACTCGTAAAAAAAAGAGCATCTTTTAAAAGTGTGTTTGTGTCCATGTCTTGCCCATCACTGTTCCTGGGGCTACGGTCGGTATGTTTTGATGAATTTAGAGGATAAACAGTCATTCTGTTTGCAGCTATAAAATTAAGTGATGTTTATTTATGACGTAAGACGCGGCTAAATGTTGTTGATGAATGTGTGAAAAATAGAAATATTAATAGTTTTAATAATAAAAGAGCATGTATGACTCGGTGTATGGATGTTGTTGAAGCGAAGGGAGTATGCGAGGATAGGGAAGTTAGTGAGGATGGATTAAGTATGGAGGGGTTTTTTGGGTTTTTTTTTTAGTAATGTGCACAGTTTCTTGCCTACCCCGTAAGGGAACGGCGTCTTAACGTATGTATAATCTAATTTTGAGAACTACTCCAACAATTCTGTTCAAAATTGAAATACTGTAAATGTCTTACATTATAAATAACAGTGTATATCTGTTGTTTGGGAAAACAGCTCACATAAGGGTGTATAACTGACAACAGATAAAATACAAGGTTTTAAATTCTAATAGATTGTAATTAGAAAGGAGGTCTCTCTGTACATTGGTGACATGCCATCTTTACATCTTATTAAACCCACAAATGCAAGTACTACATCTATCCAGTAAGGTAACAAACAAGTACTACATCTATCCAGTAAGGTAACAAACAAGTACTACATCTATNTACACCCGACCTAGATTCGAACCGCTATCTCCCCGTCATCGACAGTCTACTCTACTGCTAGAGTAGTGCCTTAGACCATGCGTCCACCTAAGTGGGTGTCAGTTAATTGAAGAACTCTTTAAGTGACAAAAGACGCAACTGTCACATTACCTAGTAATTACTTACAAAACGCATAAAAAAAACCATTTGCATTTTGTGCTTTCCTAGTTTTTGTGAATCGAATATGATTTATGGTGTAGTATTATTAGCACCGCGTCTTACTACCCGTTCGGGTTGTACGCACTTACGCTAATGTGTAATGATAGGGTGATTGTGAGATGAAATGGAGAACCTACAGTTTAACGTGGGATCCGAACCATGGTGGAGGCCTGGCATTCCACACATTCACAAGTTGTGATTAATACACGTCTTGTCAGAGGTGAAGGAAGGGTTTGGCAATCAGATAAATCTGTGCCGGGACCGAGGATTGAACCCCAGACCACCAGCACATAAGTCCGACACCTTACCTCTAGACCGCCAGGTCACCATTTATAGTGTAATTTTTGTACATTGATAGTTATATTACTAGACTTAAAACGATAAAAACGTAACGTTTGGTTTTTATATTGACATAATATTGTTATTATTCAATCGGTATTGCTGCTATTTGTCCAAAATGAAAGCTGAAAATCAAATAACTTGACGTACTAACATAAATTAAAGCAGTTCTAGTAATACCCGCATCAGGGTTCGAACGGTCTAACGCGTCGACGGATTTTTCTTGGGCGATAAAAATACGTTGCACAACTTGCTTCTGAGGGGAAGCAAAGACCTCGGTCCAAGTCGATTGTGGATTGTGGTTTGTAAAAGAACCCTGGACGGTTTGTGAAAAATACATTTCCCGTAAAATTTGTGGGTCCTTTCTCACTCGCTCATAGACATTCTCGTGCGCTGATATAATCATTTGGTTCAGAAATTGCACGTTAAATACTTAAAATAAATAAAGTTGAGGTATTATTTGTGTCGCTAAGCCGTTTAAGTAAATACTCAAATATAAATAGGAGGTATAAAATTATGTTTTAACGTTTAATAAAGTATTACTACTGTGTGTAGTAAAACCAACTCTTGTTTTCGATAGAGCCATGTTTTTATTTCGCTGGAAAACTGTGATAAGAGGACTTAACTTTCTGAGAAACAAATGTCTTTGAGTTTAAAGAACCTATTCTGGTTTTCTCAGAAACAAACTTTTTTAATTAGATTATTGTCTTTTAAAACTGGCCAAGACATTCCTATCGCCAATGAAAATCAGTTCAAAGTTCATCCCAACAAATTTTTACCAAATATTGTTTTTCCAATGACAGCTTACAACCAAAAATGTGACCCAACATATTTAAAATATTTAAAAAAAAGTGTTTTTTAAAATTTAGGATTATAATAATAATAAAATATATTCTAACTGGATTAATTGAATTTCACACGCTTCGGTGGTCGTATGGTCTATGGTGTGACACTCCTAATAGACTGGAATGCCGATGACTGGGAGATCGGGGTTCGAATCCTGATTAGGTGTCTACAAAGGTGTTTTTTTTTCTAAATTGTTTTACACTCTCCCTCCACGCAAATATGGATACACATCCTATAAATTCAAACTTTCTCGTCGCTAACACATTTTTTAACACTGCATTTTACTGCCCGTTCGGGTTATACATCTATATGTTAATTACTCTAATGTGTTGGGGATGAGGAAGGTTGAATTTAGATTTAGGTGTACCTGCATTTGCGTGGAAAGTCAAGAGATTGGAAAATCTTTAAAAAAAAAACACCCGACCGGGATCGAACCCCCGATCTCCCCGTCTTCGACAGCCTAATCCGAATCCGTAATGAGTACAAACCGAACGGGTAGTAATAAAAAAAATTCTATTTACTTTGGTAGAATCTCGAGGTTTACAGTTGAGCTGCTAGTAAACTATAAATACACCCCAACTCTTTCAAGAATATATTTTCTAGTAATGGCAAATAGGTTAGTTCATTTTATGTGGATAAAATACAATTAAATAAGACTTTATCAACATGGGTGCTAAAAGGAGTTACAGCCCCCCTTGTCAACATTAGCGCTAAAGGTAGTTACACCCCCCTTGTCAACATGGGTGCTAAAGGGAGTTACAGCCCCCCTTGTCAACATGGGTGCTAAAGGGAGTTACACCCCCCCTTGTCAACATGGGTGCTAAAGGGAGTTACAGCCCCCCTTGTCAACATGGGTGCTAAAGGGAGTTACAGCCCCCCTTGTCAACATGGGTGCTAAAGGGAGTTACAGCCCCCCTTGTCAACATGGGTGCTAAAAGGGGTTACAGCCCCCTGGTCAACATGGGTGCTAAAAGGGGTTACAGCCCCCTTGTCAACATTAGCGCTAAAGGTAGTTACAGCCCCTCTTGTCAACATGGGTGCTAAAGGGAGTTACA
>CABFWB010000392.1:86935-101203 GCA_902151455.1 Timema bartmani | reverse complement strand
AGATTTATCTGATTGCCAAACCCTTCCTTCACCTCTGACAAGACGTGTATTAATCACAACTTGTGAATGTGAGGAATGCCAGGCCTCCACCGTGGTTCGGATCCCACGTTAAACTGTAGGTCCTCCATTTCATCTCACAATCACCCTACCATTGCACATTAGCGTAAGTGCGTATAACCCGAACGGGTAGTAAGACGCGGTGCTAATAATAATAATAATAGCTAAGCTAATTGAACCCCCCTAGACAAATAAGGTTTCTCCGCCACTGAAGTTGAGTAGGATGTGCTCTCTGGTACCGGGCCTGGTTTGAGCACCTGGTGGGGGGTGAATGACATGTACCTGACCGTACACACACTCACACTGGTGACTCAGTGACTTGTGTGAACTGGGCTACCAGTCATCCATTCCCTCTCACCGTGGTTTTCCCAGTCTGTTGAGATCTCTACAAATTATTTTCCTCTACATACCTCCTATTAATATATTGTCTCGTCTAAAGCTCGGTCCACACTCAAGGTTTTGTACAACATTTTGTCTGTGCAGTGTGGACGCTCCCTTCCGTCTTCTCTACACATGCTGCTCAGTTTTATTTTCTATATTGGTTCAGGAACATTATTGTGGAGTTCAAAAATTTGAGGGTTTTTTTTTACGATAAATTATCATTGTTAATGTTCACGCCAGTTTCTGTTCTTTTTTTTGGGTGGCTTCTTTTTATTTTGTGTTTTGACTGGATTCTTTTTATTATTTTTTGTTTTGATTGGCTTATCTTAGTTGTGTTGTGCTTTTAGAATGCATATTATTATTCTGTTTTTTTTGTGAGCTTCTTTATTATTTGGTGCTTTTGGTAGGTGTATTTTTTATTCTTTTTTGTTTATGTGGACTTCTCTTTGATATTAAGTGTTTTGGTGAGGCTATCTTAATATTTTTGTTTTTTGTGGACTTCTCTTTATTATGTTTTGTTTTAGGAGGTGAATTATTCTGTTCTTTGGGTGTCTACTTTTTATTCTTTTTTGTTTTGATGGGCTCTTCATTATTTCGAGATTAGGTGTCGACTCTTATTCGCGCCAGTGAATAAAATACGATTCAGTTTTTCATCTCGTCTGACTCTTCCAAGTCCCGTCTAAGATGAATATTGTTCTTTCTCATTGGACCGGTATTTGTTCGTGCGTTCCACCGACCTCCTTCCTCTTTGCATACACTGCATGCTAGTCAAGCAGAGTATAAACAAGAACAGGGACGTGTCTCTTGCACTGTTGACTCGCTGCTGTTCGCGTCCAAAGTAGGTTTAGGAATTCAAGGTTGAGACGCGCATTGGATTCATGTAGTAGCAGCTCGAACATTACCAACATTACACACAAAATATATTACAACAACGCGAGAAAAATACATTATTTGAAATTACGATTAAAAAGGACCCCCATTTGGTATTTAAATAACAATAGCAACGGGAAATGTCACTAAAACTTTTTAAATGTATCTTAAGTTTGTCAGAAGTTGATTAAAAATGTATTTTAAAATTACCTACAGCACTGAGGCAATCAGTACATTTGCCTTTAACGCCCAATTTAAAAAAAACAATCTTAGTAAAGTTTGAAACGTGTTAAGTATAACTATAATATTGAGAGATCACTGAAGATATATTGAGCGAATGGGTTAAATTTAAGGGCAAGCGTATGATTTCAATGGCTAACCCCATTAAAAGTGCCCCCAAAATTCTCACTATTGCGAAAAAGTTTAAAAATAATATTCAAAATACATGATATTTCCCCCCCTAAGCCGAAAGCAAATTCCTGAGTGCACCACTGGTTTTCTCTTTTTGACATGTATATTTAAAAATTTAATCATAATGTATAAACCAATTTTCATAATAAGGGCCTTATCTGACAGCTAGAAAAGTTATATCTACTGTCACGTATGCATACGTCAAGTCATGTGATGTGCAGCTATTACTTTTGATAAATATTATCAATACCTATAAATTAATGTTAATAATACAATAAAATGTAGTTAATGTTGACAGCGAAATTAAAATATGTATTTTATAAAAGTTGGCCCAACAAGCGACATTTCGTACCACCCTAACTGAAAAGGGTCTACTAATAACTTTAAAATATTTAAGATGTGACAAATGGTACCACTTTTATCCATTTAGCTTTTCAAAAAAAGCTAATATGTGCAAGCAAGGTTCATAACTGGATTGTAGATAGCTGTGAGAACGTCAAAAGTTCAATTAGTTTAAGTTAAATCGTGATCTAGGTTAGATAAGGTTAAGTTAGGTTAGGTTAGGTTAGGTTAGGTTAAGTTAGAATTCAACTACTTGAAACATTTTCTTTTGCGACGCGACCTTGCATATCAGAGGGCATCTTACACGCTAATTAAATTAATTTCGCCTAAATTAATTTAAAACTGAAGCCTGATACACCTTCCCATCAAGTGGTACCATTTTTAGCATCGTAGATATTTTAGTCATTAGTAGACCCTTCTCAGGTAGCCATCCCCCTGAGTGGTACGAAAGGTCGCTGGCACAATTTGTCGCATATTCTTTCTAAAAGACCCTTTCTATGAATATTTTATTGTATTTGTTTAGAGCTTTGGTTAAAATCATAGAGAGAGGAAATTTGGACCATGAAATTCGTGCCACAGTGGCTGCCGTGACCGAATCTACAGTAGCGCCCCATGGCTTCTTTGGTGCTGACTGACAGTTCACAGCTGACTTCTGACAGTCAACATTTAGGTATATACCTAAATTTTGACTGTCAGAAGTGACAGCTGCTAAAACACATGTTTTTTGTAGATCATATGGTTCGGCGTAGGGATACATAATTTGGTCTGGTAGCTTTTCAAAGCCGTCAGAAGTCAGCTGTGAGCTGTCAGTCAGCACCACAGAAGCTAAAACTGAGGTATATGTTCACTAGGTCCGTCTTTGCGCTTACCGGTAGAGTGGCATGCTCATTTTGTTTGGTCTCACTCTCGACTTAGCTGGCATGCAGTGTTTGGTGTTTATAGCCGGGGAAGAAAACGTGCTAGGTATTTTCTTGGAAGACCCGCCTTCTTCCGGCAGAGAGCGCTGCTTTCCCATGATTACGTTTATCACCTTTTGACCGGGATTCGAACCACAGACGTTCGTACTAAGATCTTGCTAACCGCTAAACACATATATATAATTTAAAAATATCAAACATCTAGCCGAGTAGCCTACATTGGAAAAAAGTTTACAACAAGTAATAAAATAATATTTTGTTTACCCTGGAAGGTACAGATTACCTTGCTTGGTTCCACTATGGTGTAGCTTATAATATAGAGCCATGGTGTAATCAGTCAAGGTAAGACTCCTACCTTGCTTTGTTCCACTATGGTGTAGCTTATAATATAGAGCCATAGTGTAATCAGTCAAGGTAAGACTGCTACCTTGCGTGGTTCCACTATGGTGTAACTTATAAGCTAGGATCATAATGTAATAAGTCAAGGTAAGACTTCTACCTTGCTTGGTTCCACTATGACTATGGTCTAGTAAGACCACCCAAATCGTTTAACTCATTTTATAAAACTACTTAACTAGTACTACTATTAAAACCAATTTAAGTTGATTTTGTGAAATTAAAATGTAACAACATGTTTCTAAATCGAATACATTAAATAACTACTTTTCCTTGAATATTTAATATTTTAATATAATTCAGAATAAATACAAAATCTATAAAGTGATTTGCAAAATTTTAGTTTATTTATTTATTTAGCACCGCGTCTTACTATCCGTTCGGGTTATACGCTTAAGTACTAATTACACTAATGGATTAGGAATTGGGAAGGTTGAATTTAGAGGAAGTGAACCCGCATTTGCAAGGAGGGAGAGTGGAAAACCATTTAGGAAAAAAAAAACAGTTCACCCGAGCGAGATTCGAACCTCGACCTCCCCGTCCTCGGTGGTCTGACTCAACACGACTGGCGTAGTTGGCTCAACTACGCCACCGAGGCGGGTAAAATTTTAGTTCTTAGGACATTATTTGTGAAATTTTTGAAACAAAACAACTGAATTAATGAAACATAAAACACGATGTTATTAAAATTATTACTCATATCAATGGTTTTAATTAAAAATAGAGGTTTTAAATTATTTTTATTCAACACTCTCAGCGTGTCATTGAAAATCGTTCCGCGTGCCGCTCTTGGCACGCGTGCCGTAGGTTACTGACCTCTGGTGTAGATTATAAGATACGAACATAGTGTAATCAGTGAAGGTAAGACTTTTACCTTTCAGGGTAAGGGAAGTGTACATAAGCTACAGTATTTTATTAATCAAGAAGGATCTATCTCTCTCCTGTTGTATTGTTATCGCTTATCATTTCTACTTTGGAAAAATATCCGGTCATTGCTGCCTTTTTATTTTCGGTTGTGTTTTAGGATGTGAATTCTCCCTCTCGCTTTATAATCCCCATCGTAATTTGTAGCTTTAATTAACATGCTCCAGTATTTACTGCTCTGACAATATTGAGAATGTGTTGTATATCACTAACATCGATATGTTTGCGAGAGAGTTTTTTTACCGGCTGGTAGGTGGAGGAGGAGGTCCGTGTGACCTTGAAAGAGATCGTTCACTGGAAGGTGTTTGTGGTTAGGAGCCGCTGTTCAACATATAGTCTCAACGACAACAACTCTTTAAGATGTAAAAAAAAACACACTTAGAGCAGCAAATCTTATCAAAAAGTTACTTGGAAAAAATAAATAAGATGCACTTTTCAAACAGACTTATTATATCAGTACATGACTTGTACTAACTACTAACTTAAATCAAGAACAAACACAAAACCCAGCTCCCCGAACGTTAATTCATCACTGTTAAATTTCGCCAATGATAAACTTGTCGGACACGTCGGGGATTTGAACCCGGTATCCTCAGCTCGGTAGGCAAACACTCTACCGACTAAGCCAGGGTGTCGGACTCGGAAATGTTGTCTGCAATTCGGTGACAGTTCTCAAAAGTGATTTCTGGATGAAGACTTTGCATAGTTGATGAATATGTGTATCATTGAATAACCTCCTGAGCTGTCAGATAAGTTTGTTCTTGTGGAGGTCTGACTCTAGATGGAACAAGAGTCTCTTTTTCAGGGGTCCACACAGTTCATGGGCCAGGGGAGGGGTGTGGCTCAATGTGGAGTCCTCGAGAGGATAGATAGGGCAAGGAATCTTTAAACTTGAGATCCTTCTTGAAGTTAGTTAAAAATATTATTGAGGTTGGTGTTATGGATTTTAAAAGAAAGCTATATATAGCGCGTCTGGGCTACATCATTCGTGGCCCAATAGTGGAAAGATTAGCCAGTACTAATGTACCGTAATGTACTAATCGTACATCCTTTCAGTGGAGGCTCTTTTCATGTCCCGATGAGATGAGATGATGGTGATAGTAAGTATGATGGTTTGGAACCAGTAGAAACACTTAAACCTAACTCAAGACTAACTAACCAAACCCTGGTGACAGTCGGGGTAATTCCCCTTTCGGAAAAATACCCAAGGTACCAGCCGGAAATCGGACCCGGTACCCCAAGACTCGT
The DNA here is from genome assembly GCA_902151455.1 of Timema bartmani. Classification (NCBI taxonomy): domain Eukaryota; kingdom Metazoa; phylum Arthropoda; class Insecta; order Phasmatodea; family Timematidae; genus Timema; species Timema bartmani. Next base: position 95,657 of record CABFWB010000392.1, on the reverse strand, counting down.
TGCCAGGTCCACTAACCACGACACCACGTGGCCGGTTATGAGAAGACGATAAACTACTACATTCCCTTTGAAAACACAATGTGATTATCACTGTATTAAAAAACTAAACTGTATCTTAGCTTCCTACTTACCAGGTAGCCAATCACTTGGGGTTATTTGTTTTGTTTTTAATTTGTAAGCAGTAGAAAGCAGAAGCGGAGATATAACCTTTTCCAAACACTTATGCTTGTCTTCTAAAGTAATACAATATCTGTTATAGTTTAGTAACGTAATATCCATTATAGTTTTCCTTATTTGCTGTTAGATCTTACATAACTCAACATTTATACAACCATCAAAGCTTGTTATTCCCTCAAGGAAAGCCAGTCTTGCGCGAAAGTCCACTGACAAGTTTATTATTCCTAGTGTAGCAAAATGTTGGTGGATCGCCAAAACTTTTCCTCTAACTGACCTTCACTTTTGCACGCAGCGGCTGTGTTATTCAATATGTTGATAATATTAGAGCAGATACCATTTGCAACATAAATCCTTCATTGCTACAACCTGACTAGGATAGAGCATAGTAAGTACTTGTGTTTGAATAATGCACTTATTAATATGAATCTAGTCCATCGTTTCCTTAAACTTCCCCCAGTTTCACGGGCTAGCTAACGTGACATTTCCAGCTTCTTTNCCCCCCCCCCCCGAAATTTTATGAACAAAATATATATGGCTTTATTTATGGTTCAAACAATATCAAAATTAAGGTACAAGTACAAATTAGGGGGCTGTGTTACCATAAAAGCACTTCGGAGAGCTTCCAGAGGTGTTTATTATTTAGAATTTTTTCTAGCCTTCGGCAGTTAATGGGTTGTGTTACCATAAAAAAAAACACTTTAGAGAGCTTCTAGAGCGGTTTAATAACTATAATTTGTCCTAGCCTCCGATAGTTAGGGGGTAGTGTTGCCATAAAAAAACACTTCAAATAGCTTCTAGAACAGTTTTTTATTTAGAATTTTTTCTAGCCTCGTCGATTGGGGGATGGGCCCACCAAACCCCCCCTGAAATTATTGGCTGGCTACGGCCTTGCTCAAATTAACCATTTTTATGAGTATTTATCAGCCGGAATAGAATAAACCATTAACCTGAAAATAGACTGCAGTTAAACACACACACACAATCATATAAAAATAAACCAAAAATATATAAAAACTTAGAATTGTTAACATCAGAAAATAGCAGAGTTAAATCTGTCAGGGCGTCCGTCACGTGATTACATTGCTACACAGAAGCGATGAAAGTGGGGGCCAACACCTCCCCTTTGTAGTAGGCTAGACTGCCTATGACGGGGAGATCGAGGTTCGAATCTCGGTCGGGTGTACTGAGGGTGGTTTTTACAAAATGACTTTCCATTCTCCCTTCACGCGGATACGGGTACACTTCCTATAAATATGACCTTCCTAATCCCCAAAACCATTAACTTAATTAGTATATAAGTGTATGATCCGAACGGGTAGTAAGACCTGGTGTTTAAAAAAACACATCTATTCTATGCAACCCGCTCGACGCCGGTGCAGAATTATCCGCTTCAATAACTCTTAACTTTATATGACATTCTTGGCAGGTGGGGTGATTTATTAGAGATTAAGTTAAGTTTAAAAAGAGTACAAATTCTTTAAAAAATAACAAATGGATAAGCTTTGAATTTTCCAAATATTTCCTTCTAAAATTAGAGTTAAAAGTTATTTTTTACCATTGCTTCAAATAGGAATTTCATGGGGAATCGAGGTGGGGTTCTAACTATCCCATTTTCAGAACCAACCCGATCCAACTCTAACTAATATCTTGTAAAACACAAGCGGTTATTCCTAATTTTTAAAAAAACTTTAGTAAAGCCAAACAAATTAATTACTGAGGATAGGAGAGGCTTTTTAAAAGTTCTTGAAATTATGTCAAAGCCTGTGTTAGTTGGTTCATCGGACTTACTACCATCGAAAAAAATATTTTATGATTATAAAACACACCGTGGGAAACGTTTATCAAAATAGTTTATTGTTTATCATAAATTGTTTAACTTAAAGGGGGTATATTTTAATCAATCACTTATCATTTGTAAGAACTACTCAGTACTGTAACGATTTTTTAATTAAATAAATATTACTAATGCTCATTTGTTATGAACTACTCAGTACTGTAACTGTTTTTTAATTAAATAAATATTACTAATGCTCATTTGTTAGAACTACTCAGTACTGTAACGGTTTATTAATTAAATAAATATGACTAATGCTCATTTGTTAGAACTACTCAGTACTGTAACGGGTTTTTTTATTAAATAAATGTGAATAATACAGTATACGTATTTACTAACAAATTTAGAAACTTATTATTAGTTAAATGGAAAACCATCAATCCACTTTACACTAAATATAAAATAAATTTCAAGTAAATACAATTTTAATAATAGGCCATTTGTAATTTTAAAAAAACCTTCTTCCTTCTTTTTTTTTTACTCTCTTCACAGACACTCAACGGGTGGAGCACCCACAATGCATCGCTTTTAGTGAGTTGTCGAATCACTCGTACACAGCTTACTTTCACACCCTTATGAAATCTAAATCTTTTGACTCCACCGAGATTCAAACCAAACTTTTTTTCTAAACCAGACTGAATCAAAGATCTACAAAGGGCTGCCAACTTGTAGTCTCTAGCGACAGTAGGGCTAAACGGACACGGAATGGATTGTATTTCGCACGGCCTGGCTAGGTAGGACCACATTAATTGCAGCCGCTGAAATCTCTAGTGGCGATTATGTCCGCAATTAATGATATTCAAAACCAATTACTAGAGCCCCGTAAAAATTGTTTTATTTTTAGTTAAATTTCGTTTTTAAATCTCACTTTTCGGTGTTATTTCGTGTCTATTCAAAATTACATGTTATCTGGGGTGTTTTAAGTATTATTTACATATTAAGACAATGTATACAAAATTAAAATTTATTATTGAAACGTTATATATTGGCTTTTAATATCTTTGTCAAGTTTGTCTGCATATTTCACAATTTTGTAGCCTAAAATTAGCTTACACCACAACAAAATACTAATCAAATTACAGAAAGGTCAAAATTTCTGCTTAATTTCTTCTTAATTTCGTGTTTATTTAAAGATTTTTTTTGTAAAAGCGGTGTTATTTCGTTTTATAGGAGGATTTCCTGTAACAAGTCAATTTCTTTTTATTTCACTTTTCAAAAACATTGTTAATAATATCTCAAAACTATCAAAGGAAAAAGTACTTGATTCCATCCTTGTATGGCACTTTTAGCTTTATCGCGTCTCGCCATTTTTACGGGGCTCTACCAATTACACAGCATAAACGTTAATGATGGATTAAATAGCCAAGCTATTATAGTTTTTAATTACGGCTATAGCCGCATCTAAATAGCATAATCTTTAAATTTAAAAATGTCACCTGGACTTAGAATCAAACCCTAGACATTTGTATTAGTGCCAATGGTCTAACCACTGAGCCATATGATAGTTCGTGATCTTAATTGATCACTCATTATGTAGATGACGATTTAAACACGTCCATCACAGACTCTGTCCTTAAAATATGAGTGAAGAATGACTCTGGGCACGAGACGATTCCTAATTAGATCAGTGGGTACAGCATTGGCGCACTAAGCAAAAAGTACTGGGTTCGATTACTGTGTTCCAGTGTCATTTTTTCAATTTGAGCAATATAAACATTAATACCGAACACTAAGGAATCCAAATTAAAATACGTATTTGGGGTGAGAGAAGGTGATTATCATTATATAAACTGTATATTCTAAAGAACTGAGACTTAGCAACATTGATCATTTGGCATCTATGTCTTGTAAGAAATTACTAATAGACATGTTATATCAGAGTGTCAGGATATTACTTATCATCGTTAGGTCATCACTCTGGTGATTGGTGTGTTGCATCTCTCCGGGACAAATGTCTTACATCTTAGTACCTTCTTCTGCCGACATCGTCAGGTATCTGATGCATGTACTCCATTTCTGATGCATGTACTCCATATCTGATTCATCGACTCCATATATGATTCATGTACTCTATATCTGATGCATGTACTCCATTTCTGATTCATCGACTCCATATATGATTCATGTACTCCATATCTGATTCATGTACTCCATATCTGATTCATCGACTCCATATATGATTCATGTACTCCATATCTGATTCATGTACTCCATATCTGATTCATGTACTCCATATCTGATTCATGTACTCCATATCTGATTCATGTACTCAATATCTGATTCATGTACTCCATATCTGATTCATGTACTCCAAACTTGGTCTCCCTCTTGAATCTCTCCCTTCCTCATCTCCCTCTATAAGTATCTTCCTCAAAGTTTGATGTCTCAGTAAATGTCCTACCATGTTAGCTCTTCTGTTCCTGATAAGGTGTGGGACCCTTGATGACACCGCGGAGACAGATAGGACTAGTATCGTAACCCCAACCTTCCCTACAATGCCTCATCTTGACACTCTATTTATCACAATAGTTGTTTTCACCCGGGTCTAGTTTTTATTTTTTATCTCCATTTGATATTGGTTCGAATCCTTGTGAGTATAATGTGTGTAGTATCCCAATATTGGATCACACGATTGTACGGGAGGTGAAATATGTCACAGGAAGTATCCAGATTGTACAGTTGGCAACACTGTCCACATACTACTACCACAGTACTAACCTCGTGCTATGCTCAAGATTATATTAGTATGTGAAGTACAGGGAACTCACCAAGTGGGGTGTCAGGTGCCAACGACCCACTTTGTAAAAGTCACCATTAAAACACAAATGAATGTGTAAGCTTTGTTTCTATCAGGAGGTGTTTGATTACAAGGTTGTGTTCTGTTGCAGATGTTTGATTACAAGGTTGTGTTCTGTTGCAGATGTTTGATTACAAGGTTGTGTTCTCTTACAGATGTTTAACTACAAGGTTGTGTTCTGTTACACATGTTTGATTACAAGGTTGTGTTTTGTTGCAGATGTTTGCTTACAAGGATGTGTTATGTTACAGATGTTGACTGTCCGATGCCTCCTGAGGATGACTTCCTACAACAGCTTTCCAACGACCTGGAGGTAAAATGTTTCACAATCTTAACGTTTTTCCGGAAACATTTCAACCAAAGGGAGTTCTCTCCAATTATAGTTTTTTTCCAACTGTATATTTAGTCATAAAGTTTGTCCAACCCTCTTCGGTGGCCGCGTGGTTTAACGCGCTACTCTAGTGTTGGACTAGACTGTCGATGAGAGGGAGATCAAGGTTCGAATCTCGGTCGGGTGTGCTGAGGGTGGTTTTTTCAAAAGGGTTTTCCAGTATCCCTCCACGCAAATGTGTGTACACTTCTTATAAACATTACCTTCCTAATCTCTCAATCATTAGTATAATTAGTAGATAATCGTATAACCCGAACAGTTATTGAGACGCGGTGCTAAAAAAAAAAGTTTGTCTAAAAAGTTATCAAAATTATCTAACAATACTTATGGATTGCTGTATAATTTCTCTTTACACTATTAATTAAATGGAACCCGCTTGAGTGGCTAAATGGTCTAAGGCGTCCCTCTTGTGTTAGACTGGCCTGCTGTTGACAGAGAGATCGGGGTTCGAATCTCAGTCGAGCTTACTAAGGGTGGTTTTCCCTAATTGATTTCGCATTTTCCTTCATTACTTTGTCAGCTTCTTAAGATAATGTTTGTAACATAATATTATGACTGTAAAAGTGGGAAATTGGCTCTAGAAAACCTGGAAAAGTCTGGGAATTTTGAAATATAGTTTGTCTGGACATCCTGTTGGTGTAAATTCTACTCCCTTTTAAAATACAGGGTGTTCAGAAACTCATAGCCCAAACTGCACATATAGCTTGTTTAAACCAAAAGTAACATAATATATATATATATACACACTTATATTCGGAAAACTATGCTAGTACCATTAAATTGTGTTCAAAGTTTCGGCGTACAGCGCCGGGAGAGCAAAGCTGTTCAAGCATGCGTGTACAACAGGTTGCATGGGAGCTAGGTGCGCAATACTGCACATGTAATAACGGCAAGCACTTTCTGTAATGAAAGACCGTTAATGATCACCCTAAGAACGTATTCACATTTCTAGACGGACTAGTTTGTTGTTTACTATTAAATTGTGGTATGTTCTTCTGCCGTGCTCCAAGATGTCGAGGTGTGTAGTGCTGCGCGCCTAACTTCTATGCAACCTGTTGTACACGCTTGCTTGAATAGCTTTGCTCTTCTGGTGATGTACGCCGAAACTTTGAACACAATTTAATGGTACTAGAATAGTTTTCCGGATATAAGTATATATATATATATATATTATGTTACTTTTGGTTCAAACAAGCTATATGTTCAGTTTGGGCTATACGTGGTATGATGCGATATTTGGTTCAGGCTGTATTACCTGTCTAAGTTGTGTTATCTGTGGTATGAGATGGGCTCTTAAGCAGTTTTCTTGTTTGTTTCTTGCTTATCTCAAGACTTAATCTCTTCAAACATATACTTTGTGTTTGTAAGATGCCCCACTTGTATACATATAAAATCTGCGCGTCAATATCTGTGTCTCGGCTCACGATTGTACAAATAACTTTTTATCTATTGCAAATCTACAAATTGTTTGTTTCTCCTTTACTATCACATAAAGTCACAAATGATTGTACTACAGGTCACATTCGACAAGTTTGATTAATTATTTAAGATTTAAATTTCCCTCCAAAATTTAAGAAAATATGTCATAAAATTAGTATAAAAACAACAAAGAATATAGCACTGATTAGTTTGAAAAATTTTACTTTTCTTTTATGTGAAAAAACTTATCAACATANACAGACAGACAGACAGACAGACAGACGGAAATTCAAAAACCACTTTTTCGGATTCAGGAAGTCATGAAACGTCAAAATTCATCAAAATCTCGAGTTCGATTTTTTTGACGATCACCATACTTTCTCTACCTGTAAGATAGAGAGAAAGTAAAAATAGCACTAATATAAACATTCCAAGTGTCTTTTCAATTTTAATTTCAATTTCCTTTATTCTAGTGCTGGCCAACAGTCGTGAGACCTATAACAGGCCAGCACTGAAAAGTACACAAGTATCTTACAAACACGTATAATAACAAAAATAAAATAATCATTAATAGATAAATAATGATGTACACATTGATGAACAGCTACAAAAAAAAATAGGACATAGTTATTAATGAAAGATGATAAACATAATAAATAAATAACTTAATAATAGTAAAAGCATACGTATTTAAAAAGGATAACAGTAAGCAAAAAATAAATCAAAATAAATTAAATTTAAATATCTGAGTCAGAGTCTGTACAGGATAAATTAATTATAAGGGAGTTCCTTCAATAACTCTCTGAGTTTGGCTTTTCTTTTATGATAAAAGTCGAATTTAACAAATCTGGAATTAGCGCTGTGGATGCAACGACCTTTAGGGCTCACCGTGTAAGAGTTGTCGAGAGAAAATAATTTTGGATAACGAGAGGCCCAAGAAGTGATATGTATACCTACATGATCAAGGGCAAATTTGCAAGAAATGTTATTACAAATATTAAAAAACAAAAAGGGCACCACGGTAAAGTCCACGCGAGAAGAGAGTTTGGAGCCCTAAGGTGTTTCGAATTCTGTCATAATCATAATAAATCAGGTTAGTAAAGAATTTATCATAGCAATCAGCGACAAATTTTCTGTGAACATTTAACAACCTAAGAGAGTCATTTAAGGTGATGGAATTCCAAGCAACAGTAGCATATTCTAACTTAGATCTAACCAGGGCATAGTACAAATATATTGAATAGTTTTTAAAATAATTATGAGTGTGCGAAGTTTCCAGATTTAAAAGTCGAAGCTCACTTATTCTTTGTTTCGATTTCGACGCACAAATAAACTTTCGCATCTTCAAAACATTTTGAAGGAAAAAGAAAACTTTGGTATATCATGAACATTTTGAAATATCTCGTTAAATGTGACATATTTCATCTTTTTTAGATCAGCTACTAATTAGTATTTTAACACAGACTAGTGATTAAAAGACATTTATAACTCAAGCATGAACAAATCCAGTTATGTCGGCGTAGAATAAAATAAAACTCTTATTTTTCTCTCTCTCTCTCCAAGCCTTTCTCCTCACTTGAATGATTAAAAAATTAAGAGTAGTTTTATGTGATCACAAAAACCTTATCTTCGACTTCAGCTTTGACTTTGCTTCGCTTCAACTTCACTTCACATTTAATAAATGGCCCTCGCGCACCCCAAAAACATTCATATTGTACTGTAAAAATGTCGTGTTTCTTAAAAATATAATTTATTTTATTATTTTGACCACATTTCTTTACAAATGTTTTCAAGTTGTCATTAAAAATACAAACTACACCTGATCTGGCTTTATAATATGTATATATTCTCTTAGATTCCCCCCGACCAGCTATAAATTGATACATTAAAATGACACAGGTTTTTAACTATTTGTGAATTTTGATTTGACAAAAATTACATTCTTTGTTTTATGTACATCAGATATTATTTTTCAATCAGTTAAAATCTATGTGTGTTCACCCCACAATGCTCCTCCACTGAAGCACCAAGTACAGCCTGTCACCCTGACTGTATGTTTGCCCCACAATGCTCCTCCACTGAAGCACCAAGTACAGCCTGTCAC
>CABFWB010000392.1:64957-85759 GCA_902151455.1 Timema bartmani | reverse complement strand
CCCCCCCCCCCTGAAATTATTGGCTGGCTACGGCCTTGGTCTAAGGTGTAACCTTCTCATTAGGATAGATTGCTAATTCCAAAGAGGTCGGGGTTCAAATCCGGGTCGGTTTTTTTAGTGGTTACTTGCTTACTCTACCTCCTCACAAATATGGGGTCACTTCCTCTAAATTATATCTATTATTTCTACTACTCCGTCTTACTACCTGTTCGGGCTATACGCATATATGATAATTAGTCTAATGGGGTAAGGATGAGGAGGGAAGTATTTTAGAGGTAATCTACACGCATCTGCATGAAAGGAGAGTGGAAAACCATGTAGGAAAAAACCAGCCTTGGTATACCCAACCGGTATTCGAACCTCGACCTGCCCGTCATCAGTGGACCAGTCTAACATGAGGGTGACACCGTAGTCTCTTCAGCCACTGAAACGGGTTGAATTCTATCTTCCCTATCCTGTAAATGTAAATAAACCAAATAAGACAGTATGCTCAAAGAAAGCTCCTGCCACGGGTATGAGCTAGGACTCTTTGCCACCACAAGTCGGGTTAAAACTTTGCACAGAACTGTACTCTCCTGCTATTAAATACCAGGGCAAACTGTCACAGACAATAATAAAAATAATAGACGGGAGGAAATGCGTATTAAAATAAATATAATGTAACATTATTGGGACAGCTCTTTATTACATTTTTTTAAATACATTTTTTTCAAAAATTCAAAAAAATTCATAGTCTCTTATCCAGTTTGTGTGTTTATAAATATGAGCATGGGCATGGGTAAAACTGACCTTTAAAAGTCCCAGTATAATAAACAATTAGGCCTACAAATCTTGAGATAAATCTTCTGACAGTTTATATGTAAACATGGAATAATAAAGTAAATTAAAAAAAAACTACAGTAGCCCAAACAGGTTTGTCTCCAACTTTGTCAGAGTGCACTGAGGGCTGGGTTTTTTTTCCCCCGGAGTTTGAATTACCATTTTCATAGCATTTTCACAAACTCAGAATTTCCTAAAAGAGTGTAAAAATTATTATAAAAGAACAAGCAAATTCCCGTTTGGTTAGCAAAATAAAAAACATCCTTTTCTAAAAAAAATTTTTATTATAATTGCAATATTGTTCTTAGCTCATTTTTAATATCTTTATAACTAGATATGTCACTATATCTGTTTATCTTGATTCCGATTCTTAAGTTCAACCTTGATTCTTCGATTCTTGAAACTTTCATATTTCATTATTTTTCCAACCTCATATACAAACATATTTATCTAACTTCATAAAATAGTAAAAAAATAACAACTAAAAACACAGGTCTTTTCACCAAATAGGGTAATTAATTGGACCGGTATATATAGCAATTAATGGCGAATAAACTAGTATACAAATAATTGATTACTACTCATTCTGAATTTTCCTTTTTTGCTTAGTTGTCAGTACTTTCATTGAGAGCTATGTATCGAAAGTATCGAGAATCGTAATATTAAAATCGATTATAATTATCGATTCTTTTGATACCAGTAAGAATCGAGGGTATCGAGGTATCGAAGAATCGAGTTTGACATCCCTAATGATAACTGCTTCAGTGGTTGAAAGATCCTAAGGTGTCATTCTCACAATAGACTGGACTGCCGATGACAGGGATATCAAGGTTTGATTCCGGTCGGGTGTACTGAGAGTGANTATCGAGGTATCGAAGAATCGAGTTTGACATCCCTAATGATAACTGCTCCAGTGGTTGAAAGATCCTAAGGTGTCATTCTCACAATAGACTGGACTGCCGATGACAGGGATATCAAGGTTTGATTCCGGTCGGATGTACTGAGAGTGATTTAAAAAAAAAAAGTCCACTCTTACCTCCACACAAATGTAGGTACACTTCCTCTAAATTCAACCTTACTCATCCTTAACCCATTAGTGTAATTAATACAACATGCATACAACCTGAATGGGTGGGTGGTAAGGTGCGGTGCTAAAAAAAAAAGTAAAACACGGGGCTAAGAAGCATTTTGTTCATTAAGGGGCCGCTAACTCTGAACAGTTATAACAGACTCTCATTTGACCGCCCCCTGAAAGTGTCCCCATCGTTTGTTTTTTCTTAGCTCACTTACAAGGGAGTACGAGCGTCGACCGCCCCCTGAAAGTGTCCCCATCGTTTGTTTTTTCTTAGCTCACTCACAAGGGAGGACGAGCGTCGACCGCCCCCTGAAAGTGCCCCCATTGTCATGGCGATGTGTCTGTGGTGTTGCAGACTGTGAGATCAAGGACGAGATCAAGGTGGAGCCAGACTCGCCCTCTCCGAGTTCACTACTCCCCCCGTCACCCTCTCCTTCGTCTGGGTCAGAGTCCTGGTCAGGAGGGGAGTCCGTTTCGCCTACAGAGGTCAAGGTAAGTGTACACCACGTGCTTATAGGTGATCGTTTCACCTACAGAGGTCAAGGTAAGTGTACACCACGTGCTTATAGGTGATGCACCTTCACTGCCCAACCTCGGTGATGGGTGTATCAACTTTGGGTCTCTCTTGTTTTAGGTTAAGTTAGTTCTTAAGGGTTATTAAGCTTGCCGCACTGGATCAGGTCGGACATAAACAATCGAAACGGAACTCATCAGACATTTTTGATTACCTGCATTTTAATTGAGTACTTGCACACCAGCTTGGATCAGATCGGAAATTTTAACGTCAGAACGGAACAAGTTAGTTTGCCAGGAGGGAATATTTTGACAAATTCCGACGGATTCTGTCCTCAGGACTGGACTGTCAAATCATCTACACTCGCGCTCATTTCACACTTGTTGAGGTTCGTTTCCTGTTGCTTGACATATTTTTGCTTATTTTTAAAACTGTCTTTGGACAAAGAAATAATCAATTTAGTTCAACAGTACCTTATAATTTTATGACATCGGTAACAAACATTGTTATCACTGGGTTATGAAGGAAAATGTGTGGGAAGAAATCTCAGAAATGTTTATGTCGCACTTATGTTGTGCACTCAAAGTATTTTTTTGAGGCCGTCTCTCCGTCCACTTCATGGGCAGCAATGCACCGAACAACCCCCTCGGCCTCCTTTTCACTGCTGTTATCACTCATTATCACCAAATCACTAAAATCGATGTACCGCTCTTTGGTTGCTGTCATCCGACTGACATGAATTGAATTCTGAATCCGTGTGCTGACAAAACTCATTTCCTTTTGTAGGGTTTTGATTCCGACCGATCCGACTCGGTGTGTGGCAAGCTTTATATATAATCCACTATTTTACTAATCTGAATCTTCATTTGCCTTCGAATTTGGGTCCAAACCTTGCAAAAAATTATGAGCATATGAATAAATAGGAATAGAACTGAATCCACATAACGTTTTTGTTTTGTTACTTATAATACATTCATTATAACATTTATATGTTCAATTGAGTGTTAAATTAAGGTTCTAGAGGTTGGTTGTTAAGTTTTTCCTATAATTATGTTGGGGCTAAGACAATAGGCAGTAAACAGATCTCTAAAATAAATTCAAATTCAAAATTTTGAAAAATAACAACAAATTTTAATTTTTCTCAAATCTTGAATATTCTTAAGGGTTTGAATGTCACGATCCCTACTTATTATAATATCTGGTATCTCCCCTTCCCTTCATTTTAAAGTATGATAGTGTCTCTGTCACATGTTAGCACTGCCGAGTGATTCAAGTTGCGCTCATTTAAATCATTGTCTACGACACAAGTAAATAATACTGCTGACATTTACATTTTGTTTGACTGTTTTGCTGATGTGTCTGATTGAAACTTGTCTTGCTCCCATTGTTTATAAGTTTATGTTGAATATCAGATAGTATGTAAGTTGATGTTTTATAAACAGTTTTTTTTTGTTCAGAAGTTGTTGTTATTCAAGGAGATAACCGCAATCCTAAATTTGTATACATAAGTAAATATGTTGATAAGAAAATAACTTTACAAATTGAAACTAAAATTAAATAATTTATTTTTAATTTTTTGTAAACTAATAATCAGGGCTGTGGAGTCGGAATCAGTAAAAATGTACCAACTTTGATTCCGGTTTCAAAATAAAATGCTATAGTATTATAAAAATATTTCATACTTTTATCTTATTATTTAGGACCGAAATTTATAGTCTGAACTGACAAACTTATTTAAATATAAATTCACAGTGCCATAGAAGCTTCCCATTAATTAATCTTTACTGGGGCATTTTGCTGCAGTCAATTTGTTATAACTCATTAATATATTTTGGCCATTTATGAAAGAGTTGGAGTTGGACAATATAAAAATAGAGGAGTCCAACTCGAAGGCTTGGCAAACCGACTTTATAGCCCTGCTAATAACTACAGTTCAATTTTCATAGTAATTACCTTTGATATATATATTTATATATTTTTTTTTTTGCTAAAATGGATGACATTTTACTAATATATTGATAATAATTAATATCTATCAAAAGTGGTAGCTACAGATCACATGACTTGAAGTATGAATGCGTGAAAGTAGATCTAGTTACTTGTTCTAGCTGTCTAATAAGGTTCTTAATATAAATATTTGAGGATTTCAATGTGTTTGGATTAACATTGTGTTTGACCCGCTTTGGTGGCTGCATGGTCTAAGGTGCTACTCTCGCAGTAGATTGGACTGCCGAAGACAGGGAGATCGGGGTTTGATCCTGGCCGAGTGTGTTCAGGATAATTTGGTCGTTGTTATCATACTAGTGATTATTTATGAGCCCTCTTCAATGGCCAAATGATTTAGGGCATCACTCTCTTTGGACTGGCCTGCCTACGACGGGGAGATCGGGGTTCGAATCCCGGTCTGGTCTACTGAGGGTGGTTTTCCCCAAATAGTGTCCCGCTCTCCTTCCACGCAAATGTGGATAATTTACCTCTAAAATGCACCCTTCCTCATCCCTACCCCATTAGAGTAATGATCATATATGCGTATGACCTGAACTGGTAGTGAGATGCGCTGATCCCTTTGAGTTAGAGATTGGTTAATTGTTTTTAGCACCTTTTTGTGCTACCTGCTCAGGTTATACACTTATGTATTAATTACACTAATGAGATTAAGGATTAGGAATGTTGTATTTATAGGAAGTGTACCCGCATTTTCTTGGAGGAAGAGTGTAAAACCATTTAGTAAAAACCACCCTCAGTACACCCGACCGAGATTCGAACCTTGATCTCCTTGTCATTGGCAATCTAGTCTAGTGCGAGAGTAGCGCAAGTGGTTTGATTCTGACAGTATATGTTATAGTTGTTGTTTTTTTTCCCCCGCCCAGTTTGTGTTGGAGACCCCGCCCATCTCCTAAAGTTGTTGTTTTTTTCCCCGCCCAGTTTGTGTTGGAGACCCCGCCCATCTCCCCCCCTCAGCAGCAAGATGGAAGCCCTCCTACGTCACCTCAACCCAATAACAAGATTGAGAGCGTAGTTTCCCCGATCAAAATACTGCCCCTACCCAGAAACGGTAAGGCTCTCAGCTACTTTTCATTGATTCTAAGGGGTGTTCAAAGTCCACTTTCTTTCAAACCGAAGTGAAGCATAATCAAATTATATAAAATATTCCCAAAGCCAAATTGGGGTTTGACTATTTAAAAAAAAATTTGTTCTTAATTATAAGAATAGTTATATTAATTCTAAAAATGTTATATTGCAAACATTATTAACATGTTTTGGTCTTAGTTGATAAATTACGTTATTTGATTATTTCATATTTTTGTCATGCTAACATTAGTTTGTGATGTACATAACAGAAAGGAATTACAAAAACTTTGAAAACATAAATGTGTATTTTAAATAGTGAAATTTCATAATTATAATCAAATTCAAAATTTTATTTATGGGTCAAAGTCAAATCTGACAAAAATTTGAAGTGAAGTTGAAGCTTCGCACACTCCTGGTAATTTTAATACAAGCATTGACCAAAAAAAATGGGTCACTAGTGTCCGACACATTATCCAACATCGAGTCTATACTTTCCGCTCGGAGCTCAAATAAGAGGTTAACTGCTTCTGGCTTCATTGAAGTCGAAACTTAGTTGACGAGTATTAGTCAGTTGATGTACTAATCTGTAAAATTTAAGAGCTTGGCAATATGGTGCTTTTTTTAATATCCTACTCTAGATAACCCTATTATAAAAAAAACACAACAGAATTAAATGAAAAAACTATATAAATGATTCCAATCTCTTTGTTGTCAAATTATGCAGAAAATTGCGCTTTGATACGTTTTCTCGTTCGAGTATTATTTTTTATTTAATTTCTTGGTAACTATTTCGTGAGATGGACTCTTGGCCCTGTACAATTAGATCTTGTATGAGTCATAGCATTAAGCCGACCACAAGTTGTCTATGGCTGTAGTTCAATGATAGGAGCTGATAATTTCCATTCGTCCATCACAGACTCTTGCCTTAAACTATGAGTGAATAATGACAATTCTTGGATAGTTCAGTGCAGCGGTTCCCAAACTGTGGTTTCGCAAAATCTTCCAGGGGGTTCCCAAAAATATTTCTGTAATGGTGGATATTTTCAGAACGTTGTGAGAAAATGGGAAGCATTTACAACTGTTTATCGTCTCACACTGAAGTCATGTGGTTATCTTAAGGTAGAACTCTTACAAGATTGTTTGAACTTAAACACAAAGTTTTTGTTTTTCACAAAACAAAGGGCATACAAGAATCAAGTGTGTCTCCAGGCTTTCGTCTATTTGGCAAACATTTTGTCAGATATGAACAGCTTAAACCTAACTCTTCAGGGGTCGAATATTAACGTTAAATTACTGTGTAAGACTGTATCAAATGGTTCATAAAAAATAAAATAATTGGGAAACGTGTTTAGTTAGCAATCAAACTGAGTGCTTTGATACCTTTCATGACTTCATGGTAGAAAATTAGCTTTCTTTGGATGAAAATGTTAAGAACGTGGTTATAGAACGCTTGAAGGGACTTGGACTTTCAGAGAATATTTCCCAGCCATGTCAAATAACAATTGGATTCACAATCCCCTGAAAGATACAGCAGTTTTGGAATCCTCCACATTAAGCGTGAGTGAAAAAGAGCAGTTCCATGGAATTTCCACTGATTTTAAATTAAAGAAAATCTATACATCTTTTGTCATTAATTGGTTTCTGGTTAAGTTTAAAGGAGGAGTTCCCAGTGTTAGTGAATAAAGCTATTACAGGTTTAGTACCATTTTCTTCTACATATTTGAACGAGAAATATTTTTCTTCAAATGCCTATTTAAAAAAATTAATACATAAACAGGCTCAGTACTGAAATTAACTTGAGACTTTATTTATCGTCCGTGGTTCATGACTTTAAAGCTCTGTTCCATCCAAAGCAAGAGCATCCTTCTCACTAAGTCACGTGAAGAAGTGATTAGCTGTTAAAACTTGTAAACCATTTTGAAACTTAGATTAGCATGGAATTTTGTAATTAAAGGAGGCTATTTAAGTTATGTAAAAGCAGCAATTTCCAGTACCACTTTAAAAAACTTGTGAAATGTGATAATATTGTGACAGTAAAGATAAGAAAATGTTACTACAGTACTTTGCTTATTTAATTTCAGTTTTATTTTTTTTAAATAATTGTATAATTATTTAAACTTGCACTTAAGTAGTTTCAAGATTATTCCATTATATTTGGTGGGGTATTCCAAAGTATCTACCGAAGTTATATCAGGTTAATTTAAAGATAATAAACAATTTGATTACAATTAATAACTAAATGTCATAAAAATTAGGTATAATATTAAGTGTGTGGCTATTTATCAGGGGGCTCGTGCAATTCAGATGTTTGTGAAAGGGGTTCACGAGTCGAGAAAGTTTGAGAACCGCTAGTTCATTGCATGGGAACGCTAGTCAAAATGGCCTTGGTTTGACTTTCGTGACCTGGGATAATTTTTCAAGTATATTTGATTAAATTGAAACATGTACCATTACGAGGCCATACCTGTAACCAAAGCTAATTTTCACCTTGATGTAATATTCAAATCGCCCTTTTTTTTATAAGACATTTAGGGAATTAATTTTAAATTATTATCTACAAAAAAAATTGTCTGGATTGGTGTTAAATGTAGCTGAAGTTTTAAATTTTTAACAAATTTAAGGAAGGGCTGATTGCAAAATATTGGACCAGTATCATTTCTCGGTTTCGAAGTTGCTTAATCACACAAACTGATCTTAAACCAGTTTATTTCCACCAAAAAAGAGTGAAAGTGACATTGGTTACTACCGAAATGTTACGTGTTCTAGAATAGAAGTCACCTATTATAAAAATAAAATAAAATTAATGTTTGTGAAAGCAATATTTTGAAATTAGAAATTATTTTTATCCAAACTATGCCTAACTCTTTTTTTACTAAGACACAATAAATTTACAAAGACAATATATTTCTCATAATAGAAAAAGTATTATATTTATAAAAATTGTATTATGGATCTTGACGTTTTACTCGCCCCTAAACTAAAAAAAAGTGGATCCTACAACTTTGTCTGTCTGTCTGTCTGTCTGTCTGTATTTGTAGTTATAGCCTCAACGGTTTGCTGGATTTTGTTCAAACTTTATCTTTAAATTTTGAATGGTCATACCTAATGTGAAATTTTAATTTTGATTCTAGCTCTAAAATGAAGGGTAATTTACTGATAACCAATTTTTAACAATTTTTTCTAAGTTTAATAGTCTATATGAGAAATTGCTATGATTGTGTTGTACCATTAATTTTTTTTATATTAATTAAAATAAAGAACCGAGAATTAACTTTTTTGGGACCAAATTTTATATTAGTCCTTAAGGGAAGACATAGTGAAACCAGTGAATCGGCCCGACCTATTCCTATTTTAAAAACATTGTCAAAACGATTAAACATATTGATTAACAAACAATGTAGTTAATTTCCTGGCGGTGGCTTGTTTCTGTACAATCATGTCCTCCGGCATATATCCCCCATATGTGGTATATTCCAGGTCTCAAAGTTGACACCCATACAACCACCAAGATTGTTATCACACCACAAAATGGTAAAATGGTGAAGAGGATAAAACTGCAGCCCAAACCTGAACCAGGGCTGTCCAAAACATTGCCAACGCTCACATTGTCCAAAAATGAAGGTGAAGAATATTTTATAACGTTTTAGTTTGACTTATTTACACTCACAGCATCATTAATATAACTAACCGTTTATATAAGTTAAAGAATGATTTATGTTTAATGTACTTTGATATTTTATTTTCTACTGTTAACAATAATTAATTGATATATTAATTTAAAAATAAAATCATCATCATTATCAATTGTTTCAAGCCTGTTGTCGGGTCAGTTTAGTAAAATGCCTCCATCTTCCTCTATCCTTCCACCACCCTTCCTCCTTCAATTTCTTACATTCTTCTTCTCTCACTTGAACGCTTTCTGTTATCTGCTCCTCCCATCTCTTTCTTAGCCTCCCTTATGATCTCTTTCTTATACTTTATTGCCAACATTTTATTCGGCATCTTTTCTTTTTCCATCCTCATTACATGCCCATACCATCTTAGTCTTGCCTCCTCTACTATCTCATGTACTCCAACATCCTCATTACATGTCCATACCATCTCAGTCTTGCTTCCTCTACTATCTCATGTACTCCAACATCCTCATTACATGTCCATACCATCTTAGTCTTGCCTCCTCTACTATCTCCTGTACTCCTTGTAATTCCACTCTTCCCCTGATAACTTTATTCCAAATCCTGTTTCTCCTGGTGACAACTAACATTCTTCTCACAAACTTCATTCCCATGGCCTCCACTTTCCTATTCTCTCTTACATTCACTGTCCATGTTTCTACTTAAAAATAAACTAAATGAGTGAAAATTGTGTGAGTAAATTACACCCGAGGAAAGAATGTTGGAATTCATTACACACATGTGACACTTCTTTCTTTCTTTGGGTTTAGAGAGTAGAAAAAGTCTTACACATACTTTATTCAATTTTTAGTTTTTGGGATTAATTGCATTGATATGGTACAGCTTTATTTTGCTAGATATACTTGAAATTTCAGTAGTTTTTCCAAAATAATTGTTGTAAATGGAGTGCAACTTTTCCTCTCTGATCCTACAAATGTTGTGATTTAATCTCACCCTTTTTATTGAGGTTTTAAAGTGGGAAAGTGTTGGATTGACATGTGATTTCATATTTGTTTGTCTTCAAAATGTCTTGATCTGTTTGCCGCAGATTCGAGAACCATAGTCCTGTCGGCGCAGGACTTTGCGACGCTGACGCAACAGGTGAAGGCCGCCACGCCCAAGATTGCCCCTGTCCCCACAATGAGGATACACACCTTGCCGACGGTGCAACAGGTCACCCCGATAGTCAAGAGGGAGGTGAGCAAGGTGCCCATAATGAAGCAGGTAGTCACCACAGCGGGGAACCCTGTCGTGCCCGGGGTCCTCAAGTGCGGGCCCAGACAAGACTTGGAGGTTAGTTGCTTGCAAGACAACCGCTACTGGCTAGTGTCACAATTCGGAACAAAAAAAAAGTTAAACTATTCAACTGTTTACTTTTAGATTCAAATTTTGAATTGAATTTTATCAAACTCGAATCTGGGATCTATCTGGTTTTGTAATTTTGAAACTGATATGAATCTTTCAAATATTAAAATTTCTCTATAAGGAAAACTCTCATTTTGCTTTATGAAGTAATTGTATTAAATCTGAAAGAAGATTCCTTTTTTATGTTTATATTCACTTTTCCTGTGCCTTCTTTCAAATATAATACAAATATTAAAATTTGTTTTGGGTGGTTAAATGATTTTATAAAAATAGAAAATAAAAATAAACTAATGAGTGAAAATTTAATAAGGAAAGCCCAAGAAGAATCCAATACACAAATGTGACATCTTCTTCCTTTCTTCTGTCTTCTAGAGCAGAAGTAATCACATGTACTTTTAAACATAAATACAATAATATTTCGGCATTGTTGCATTTATCAAACAAGAAAGAGAGAAAAGATAGTTTAATTTGTATCCAAATTCGCACTTATTAGTTAATTTTTTATTTTATTTTATTACTCTTGATTATTCTTAAATATATTTAAATCAAGAATTCTTAATCAAGCACAAATCCTAACAAGATTCAGATTAGTATTCGAAATTTTGAACTTCGCACAGGCTTAAAAAAATATTGTATTTATTTGAATCTAATGTACAGCCCAATTTTTAAACCTTGAAACCAAAAAATCTAGTTTCATACAACACCCTTACCTTCTTATCGTCCATTTAGTGTTCACTTCGCTTCACAAAACCACCAAGGTAATGCTAGAACGAATACAGTAAGAAATGACGCAGATACTCATGTCTTTTTACGAAGTGAGTCCATTATCTACTGTTTCATTATGATGTTTGTGACTTCCACAATCTTTATAAAATAAAACTTAAGATTTGAATCTTTTTGATAACATAGTTTTAGTAAGAACATCTTAACAAACTTTACTTTACGCAAGCCATTTATCTGTCACTACTATTAATCCATTCATTGGCACGCATCTGACATATATTGTCGCTACTCACTTAATGCTTTATTCATGGTTGTAGAATAGCATTAAACAGGCAGCTCTATCTATCAGCTTCAATATGAACTATTCAGACTGGCTTAAAGTATAGTGGTTCATTGATAGATAGCATTACAATAACGTATTGCAATGAAACGTCGATTCACACTCGCACCAGAGAACGTTCGGACAAACAAAGACGTTGTTCCACACCCACGCCAGGGAAAATGTTAAGCATCTTGTTTGTCTGGATTAAAAAATAAAATGGTTTTTCCATAACCATCATCATCAACTACAGCCGGTGGCCGGGTCAGTTTAGTAAAATGCCTCCATCTTCACCATTTTTCCTCGTTTAATTGCTTCCATTTGTCTCCTTTCACTTGATCATTTTCTATTATATGCTCCTCCCATCTCTTTCTTGGTGCCCATTGCAGTCTTTTTCCATCTCCACCATTCATTTAGGTACTTTCTCCTTATAAATCCTCATTACATGTCCATACCATCTCAGTCTTTCTTCCTCTACTATCTCATGTACTCCAACATCCTCATTACATGACCATACCATCTCAGTCTTACTTCCTCTACTATCTCATGTACTCCAATATCCTCAATACAGGACCATACCATCTCACCCTTGCTTCCTCTACTATCTCATGTACTCCAACATCCTCATTACATGTCCATACCATCTCAGTCTTGCTTCCTCTACTATCTCATGTACTCCAACATCCTCATTACATGTCCATACCATCTCAGTCTTGCTTCCTCTACTATCTCATGTACTCCAACATCCTCATTACATGTCCATACCATCTCAGTCTTGCTTCCTCTACTATCTCATGTACTCCAACATCCTCATTACATGTCCATACCATCTCAGTCTTGCTTCCTCTACTATCTCATGTACTCCAACATCCTCATTACATGTCCATACCATCTCAGTCTTGCTTCCTCTACTATCTCATGTACTCCAACATCCTCATTACATGTCCATACCATCTCAGTCTTGCTTCCTCTACTATCTCATGTACTCCAACATCCTCATTACATGTCCATACCATCTCAGTCTTGCTTCCTCTACTATCTCATGTACTCCAACATCCTCATTACATGTCCATACCATCTCAGTCTTGCTTCCTCTACTATCTCATGTACTCCAACATCCTCATTACATGTCCATACCATCTCAGTCTTGCTTCCTCTACTATCTCATGTACTCCAACATCCTCATTACATGTCCATACCATCTCAGTCTTGCTTCCTCTACTATCTCATGTACTCCAACATCCTCATTACATGTCCATACCATCTCAGTCTTGCTTCCTCTACTATCTCATGTACTCCAACATCCTCATTACATGTCCATACCATCTCAGTCTTGCTTCCTCTACTATCTCATGTACTCCAACATCCTCATTACATGTCCATACCATCTCAGTCTTGCTTCCTCTACTATCTCATGTACTCCAACATCCTCATTACATGTCCATACCATCTCAGTCTTGCTTCCTCTACTATCTCATGTACTCCAACATCCTCATTACATGTCCATACCATCTCAGTCTTGCTTCCTCTACTATCTCATGTACTCCAACATCCTCATTACATGTCCATACCATCTCAGTCTTGCTTCCTCTACTATCTCATGTACTCCAACATCCTCATTACATGCCCATACAATTTCAGTCTTGCTGACAGATATTCAAAAACTATTGAGATTATGTGTATGATATTTAACTAAACTACATATTGAAGTATTTTCTTATTTATTTTGAACAAAATGTTTTTTGGTTATAAAAACTGCAAAAATACAGAGCTTAACTCGCGTTCTCTTCTGTCCCATTTTAATTCTTTGTTTCAATTCTGTTATTTGTACTTATGCTGCAATAGGAGGGTACTCTGACTAGAATAGACTATTGAATAGACTCCAGGAATGTGTGAATGTGATGTGAACGTATTTTATTCCCAGATAAAGGCTATAAAACGACAGCAGCGCATGATCAAGAACCGAGAATCCGCCTGCCTGTCCAGGAAGAAGAAGAAAGAGTACTTGACGTCGCTGGAGGAACATATATCTGAGCTGCAGCAGGAGAATTCTCAACTCAAGCAGGTTGGTTGGCAGCACTGCTTTCATATTACGTCCAGCCTGTAGTGTTTTGAAATTTCTATAACTTTTACTAGAATCTGGATAAATTCAAGGGAAGAACCTCTAGTAACCATCATAATATATATATTTTTTTAATATATTAATTCAAAATTTGAAAGAAAACAAATTAATCTCAAATTTGATATTTTCTCGAAATCCCAAGTATATTTATGATTTGAAGGGCCCAAGCCTTGTTTTAGTATCTATTTTAGCGCATTTGGAGCTGTAAGTGCGTGTGAACACACTTAAATCTGAATTATTTGCATCAACGTCAAGTTTTATTAACGACTTAATCCAAAGTATTGGTGAGGTAACATAAAAGACAAACATCCGCATTAGCTGATAAAGGGATTAGAAAGTCACAGGAATAAACACATATGTACCTGGCCGAGATTCAAACCTTAACCTTCACATCGCTAGCAATCTAATATATTGTCGTCTTAGACTCTGCATCCACTGGTGCGGGTCATATCCCGTCTGATATCACATTATGGGAAGAACAATTATCCCACCAA
The DNA here is from genome assembly GCA_902151455.1 of Timema bartmani. Lineage (NCBI taxonomy): Eukaryota > Metazoa > Arthropoda > Insecta > Phasmatodea > Timematidae > Timema > Timema bartmani. Next base: position 71,582 of record CABFWB010000392.1, on the reverse strand, counting down.
GACGAATTTCGTTTTTTTTTAGTACCACATTTTACTACCAACTTGAGTTGTATGCTTATGTACCAATTACGCTAATAGATTAAGGTTGAGTATGGTTGAGTTTAGAGAAAGTGTAACCGCATTCATCTGGAAAGAGAGACTGGGAAACTATTTAGGAAAAAACCAGCCTCAGTACACCCGACCTGGTTTGAACCACAATCTCTCTGACATCGACAGTCTAGTCTATTGGGAAAGTAGTGCCTAAGACCATGCGGCCACCAAAGCGGAGTTCTTATGATCTTCAATTGTCGACTCGGACCTTGTGCTCTTCTCCTTTAGTTGTCGTGTCGTTGATGTGTTGCGGCGGTGAATGTTTCAGGAGAATACCGCACTGAAAGAGAGACTGTCCCAGTATGAAGAGGGCTCCGTGTGGAAGAGCGTGCAAGGACACGGCCTCATGAAGGTCAACATGAAGAAAACTACGGCCATTCTCGCCATCCTCTTCATGGTTTCCCTTAACGTCAACTCCCTCGGGTGAGAGACCGCGTCCCTTTTTTCTTTACTAACTAGAGATATACGAGTTGCAAGCTTTGTGGTAAGTTACACACTTCAAACCTTTGAGGACTGAATATAGTAATATCATATATTAGAAATGGGTCAGAACCTATATTTATTGAATTCGAATCTCACATTTTCTTTTGAATCCTCGAATTTGTAAGACTTTACACTTTTTGTTAAAGTGAAGATATTTAAAATTGAGTTTAAAAAAAAAGTTGTTTAAGGTTTAGTACCACCGACAAATGATATTTTTCTTTTTCATGTTTATTATGTTGTAAACAACAAAGAGAATTTTTTTTTGTGTGTAAAATAATACCGGATCTACCCGAATCCAAGACGACCACGAATCTAAGATGACCCCCAGTTTTTCATTGGTTCTGGATAGATTTTTTAAAAGTGGTATTTATTTCTTAAAAATTAGTGAGAATTAAACAATCAACTTTATTTTTATCTCGAAATTGATGATCTAGGAACAGCTAATCAAAGATAATAATTTACTTGATATTATTCAAAAGTAAGATATTTTGTGGAGTTTCACGAATTAAAACTAAAGTTTGGCATCGCTAAAATTGTTTAGTAAACTCTACATATGGTCGATTGTTTGTTTAAAATTGATTTGAGTTTTCTCATTGTTTGTTTGAAATTGATTTGAGTTTTCTCATCGCGTCTTACTTGACAAGCGGTAGCTATATAAGCAAAAGTTTAAGAGTTAAATATGTAAAGTTTGATAGTTCATTATTTGTTTTTAAATCTATTTTGATTATTGTGAATGGCTGAATTTTTAATATCTTAGTGAAGTAATTGTAAAAGTAATCAAAAACAGTACACCTAAATAAAATTCAATTCTATTATGCCCATCACTATCCCCGACCCATTTAAGGAGCTAGCCGTGTTGAATACTAAAGAGTGTTATCGAGATACAGCATGTGAATAAGTGTGCCACTGAGGCAGATTCTGCTATTTTTGGCGAATATGTGAATCAATCTTTACTGTTTCCAGCCTGTGATCTGGGTCAGTTTTTTATCCAAGCCATATATTTTCCACTACCAGCTTGCTAGGCCTGTCGTAGATTCATATGCCTTATACCTAACTTAAGACTAGAACAGGCATAACATCCAGTCTCCGGCCGTTAATATACTAATGTGAAATGGTAAATCCACATTTCCCCAATGATAAATTTTTTGGCCATGCCGAGAATCGAATTCAGGACCCTTAGCTCAGTAGGCAGACACACTACCAACTGAGTTAAGGTGTCGGATAAAAGCATCACTTCTGACTTAAAAATAATATTTACTTTCATATTAATTTAGGAAAGTTTTCTTGTTCAGAAATTTTAATCAAAAGAATAACATATTTTATGTTCTCTTGACTTAAGTAGCCTGGTTATTCATGTGGTGGGGATTAAATGTCTTGTGCTATAATTTTACTACAGTAAATTTTAAATACCAGTTAATATACATTAGATTTTTGTGAATTAGTCGAAGTCAAACAGTAGAAAAGTAGAGGAGTCGAAATCAGAATCAAAGGTTCGACTTACCAACTTCACAACCATAGTGCTCCTTATCGCTTAAATTAGAGCTAAAATGGCTGACGAGATAAAATGGTAAAACTTTCTATAGCTACTTATACCTTTCACACAATATAATTTAGAGACTCTTGGTCATTACTCTTCTCATATTGTAACAAGGTTTGGAATCTTACGCGTGGACAATCATATGTAATAAAAAAACCTCTTTTGTCCATTGACTAAAACATAATTACAACTATAGTTGGGTCATATCCACTAGTTTACGAATCCGAATCGTCCATTTATCTTTGAATCTGGATCTTGGAATTGTTATGAACATAAGAGGACATATAATGGAATAATAGAAATTACAAATAGTAACTAAATGTTAATATTCTTTCTTATAATCCATTCGTGTATTCAGTTAAGTGTTAAATTACTGGTCTGGGGCCTGGTTGTTAAGTTCATCCTATAATTATAATTGGTTCTGAATCACCATTAAGCAATATTAGAGCTCTAAAACAAATTTCACTTGAAAAATGGAAGAAGAAAAAATTAGTAATTTTAGTTTCAAATCTGAAACTTTCTTGAATCTTGACTATCCTTAAGGATTCGAGGGCCCATCCCTTGTTACAACAGAAATGTTAAAATCTCTCTAATATTATTTGAATAATTCTTTCCTATAAAATTGATCATATTTTTTAGGGTGCAGCCTATGTTTGGTCAATACAGTTATTACATTTTTATACAAAATAAAATAAAATTGTTACTATTAAAACCAGAACCATGAATATTGAAAATAGGTATCAAAGATAATAATTTACTTTATATTATTCAAAAGTTAGATATTTTGTGGAGTTTCACGAATTAAAACTAAAGTTTAGCATCGCTAAAATTGTTTAGTAAACTCTACGTATGATTGATTGTTTGTTTGAAATCTATTTGAGTTTTCTCATCGCGTCTTACTTGACAAGCTGTAGCTATATAGGCAAAGTTCTAAGAATTAAATATGTAAAATTTGATAGTTCATTATTTGTTTTTAAATCCATTTTGATTATTGTGAATGACTTAATTTTTAATATCTTAGTGAAGTAATTGTAAAAGTAATCTAAAACAGTGCACCTAAATAAAATTCAATTCTATTATGCCCATCACTATCCCCGACCCATTTGAGGAGTTAACCATGTTGAATACTAGAGAGTGGTATCGAGATACATCATGTGAATAAGTGTGGCACAGAGGCAGATTCTGCTATTTTTGGTGAATGTGTGAATCAAGCTTTACTGTTTCCAGCCTGTGACCTAGGTCAGTTTTTTATCCAAGCTATATATTTTCCACTACCAGCTTGCTAGGTCTGTCGTAGCTTCATATGTCTTATAATCCAACTTAAGACTAGGACAGGCACAACATCCAGTCCCCGGCCGTTAATATACTAATGTGAAATGGTAAATCCACATGTCACCAATGATAAATTTTTCCGCCATGCCGGAAATCGAATTCAAGACCCTTAGCTCAGTAGGCAGACACGCTACTGACTGAGTTAAGGTGTCGGATAAATGTATCACTTCTGTCTTCAAAATAATATTTACTTTCATAGAAATTTAGGAAAGTTTTCTTGTTCAGAAATTTTAATCAAAAGAATAATATATTTTATGTTCTCTCGACTTAAGTAGCCTGGTTATTCACGTTGTGGTGATTAAATGTCTTGTGCTATAATTTTACTACAGTGAATTTTTCAATACTAGTTAATATACATTAGACTTTTGTGAATTAGTCGAAGTCAGACAGTAGAAAAGTAGAGGAGTCGAAATCAGAATCAAAGATTCGACTTACCAATTTCACAACTATAGTTCACCTTATCGCTTAAATTAGAGCTAAAATGGCTGACGAGATAAAAGGGTAAAATTTTCTAAAGCTACTTACACCTTTCACACAATATAATTTGCGGTCTCTTGGTCATTACTCTTCTTATATTGTGACAATTGTGTTTGGAATCTTACGCGTGGACAATCATATATAAAAAAACCTTTTTCGTCCATTGACTAAAACATAGTTACAACTATAGTTTGGTCAAATCCACTATTTTACGAATCCGAATTGTCCATTTATCTTTGAATCTGAATCTTGGAATAGTTATGAACATACGAGGACATATAATGGAATAATAGAAAATAGAAATAGTAATTGAATGTTAACATTCTTTCTTATAATCCGTTCATGTATTCATTTAAGTGTTAAGTTAATGGTCTGGGGCCTGGTTGTTAAGTTCCTCCTATAATTATTATTGGTTTTGAATCACCATTAAGCAATATTAGAGCTCTTAAACAAATTTCACTTGAAAAATGGAAGAAGAAAAAATTAGTAATTTAGTCTCGAATCTGAAATTTTCTTGAATCTTGACTATCCTTAAGGATTCAAGGGCCCATCCCTTGTTACAACAGAAATGTTAAAATCTCTCTAATATTATTTGAATAATTCTTTCCTATATTAAAATTGATCATATTTTTTAGGGTGCAGCCTATATTTGGGGATGACCTGTTTTTTGGCCAATACAGTTATTACATTTTTATACAAAATAAAATAAAATTGTTACTATTAAAACCAGAACCATGAATATTGAAAATAGGTCTGTATCCAAATTATTTATTCAAATAAACGAGCCATTTATTACCTCTCCCTCACATTTTATTAGTAATTTTTCTTCCAAGTAAATTTAAATAAAATTGTTTTCATAAACCATTTTGTGTTTTTTAATTAGTTATTTGTAAAGTAATCCTTTTTTTTTCTGAATGTAAATTTATGTTTTGATATAACTTCTAATGTAAGACTGGTATTTTATTGTTATAGCTTCTTACTGAAGTCGCCTGGTCCTGTAAGTCCAAGATACGGACAACCCCCTGTACCGCCCGACTCCAGGCACGGCAGAACACTGCTGTGGTCAGGCATAGACCAACCCAAGACTCTGCCCCCGGAGATAGAGTCTCCGTTCAGCAACATTGACACCGTCACTAATAGTTCCACAGCCCACCCCACATGCCCCATGTCAATTAACCAGACGGAGTCTCTCAGGTGAGAAGCTATAACATTCCATGTCTATCAGGTGAGAAGCTATAACATTCCATGTCTATCAGGTGAGAAGCTATAACATTCCATGTGATCAGGTGAGAAGCTATAACATTCCATGTCTCTCAGGTGAGAAGCTATAACATTCCATGTTTATCAGGTGAGAAGCTTTAACATTCCAACAAATAAACTTCTCCATTTATTCATACTTCCGATTTCTGGTCACTTTTACAACCATAATTTACTTAAAATTATTAGAAGTATTTCTTTTTCATAATAAATTCAAATTTGAAAAGAGGATGGAAGGTCAATGCCTACACACTTACCAGAAAACTGTAGGCCTCAAAGTTCACAATTAAAATTACAAAATAAGAATCATAATAAGAAAGACATAAAAACACACAGAAAGAAAGAAAATTTGCCTTTAAATATTTGAAAAAGTTTAAAATTAGTACAGTCACGAGAATAATTTATAACCAGATATTTGTGGCAAATAGAATGATTGGATTTTGTAAAATGAAAAGTTTGATCTTAATATTAAAAATAGTATGCAAAATAAAAATTGTAACTAATCAATTCAAATTTAATTGATATGGTACAACACGGTACGTGTGAAATTTGTACATATCAAACAAACCGGTGGTTAAAAATATATAACTTACTTTACTTGGACTTGTTCAGCTTTAAATATTTGGTTGCAATATGGCTGTTAAAATAGCCGGTTCAAACACACCTTTTATCGATGTTGAGGGGAAAACATTTCCTAGACGAAGGCAATTTTTTTTAAAAATTATAATGTTATTATTGTTAATTTATTAAATCAACACAATTGCCGATAATAGGTATTTAAAAAGTCAAGTACCTGATCAATTTTGTGAAAATATTTAATTTAGTTTTATTTCATACATGTATTAGATATTTTGATAACCATTTTAATATTTTATGTCTTGCAAAATTTCAGTGTGTCTTTTTATAACTTTGTCTAGCTTTTACTTCTATTCTTTAACTACAAAAAACTGCAATAATCGTGGAAATGTGATTTTTGGACATACCGTGTATGATTATGACAGCAAGCTTGCAATAAATAACATTTCAAAATATTAATATCAGGATTTTAAATGTCAGAGTTTGGTATTAGCTCATTTCTACTTTAAGACTAAAAGTGGGAATTTTCTGGGGTATATGTTTTACATCAATTTCCTTACTTATCATCAACAGCTTCCAGCCTGTGGCCGGTACAGTTTAGTAAAATGCCTCCATTTTCCTCAGTCATTCCACCATTCTTCCTCCTTTGATTGCTTCCATTCTTCTCCTTTCACTCATACACTTGCTCTTATATGCTCCTCTTATCACTTCAACTCCGTCTTTCCCATTGAGATACTTTACTTTTCCATCCCCATTACATGCTCATACCATCTCACCCTTGCTTCCTCTACTATCTCATGTACTCCAACATCCTCATTACATGCCCATACCATCTCAGTCTCGCTTCCTCTACTATCTCATGTACTCCAACAT
>CABFWB010000392.1:39449-62575 GCA_902151455.1 Timema bartmani | reverse complement strand
ATTTTCTTACTGGCTGCCTTTAATTGGTTGCCTTTCATCCCTGTGTATTTATTGAAGAGTTATAACGGTAGGAACTGAGTTCTGCCTGCTATTCTCAACTAACACGAGACCAATATGTTTCTGAGCAGACTGGACAGTGAGTTACGCCGGTGGATCGGGATCGATGCGGACAACCAGACCCATTCTTCCATACCAGACACTCCAGAGTCCAACTTCCTGGAGCAGCTGCTCCTGTCACAGCGTGGGCCTCCTGCTCCTCTTCGTGTTCACCCTCGCAAGAAGCAGCGCGTCGCACGCAAGATGCCGCCTCCGACCAACGAGGTGGAGCTGTATGGCCTGCGTCCGAACCAGTACAACTACGCCGCGTTCTTCGACGCCATCCATCGGCGAGACGACACCTTCTACGTGGTGTCCTTCTCCGGGGACCACCTGCTGCTGCCAGCCCTCGCACACAACAAGACCTTGCGGCCCAAGATGTCCTTTGTGCTACCAGAACTTCCTTTCAATGGTGAGGGAAAGAAAGTTTGGGAAACTTCACATTAACTGTGAGTCAGGAATAATATTTAAATACTCGCCAGTTTGATAAAAATTTATTTTGAAGCCATGAAATAGAACTATGATGATAAGATTAGCTAGTTTTTGTTATATTAGAAGTAAAGATTTGCAAAGCTCACTTTTTCAAATCAATATCGAATCTAAAAATATGAAGTCGGATCTAAGTTTGAATATCTAAACAAATATTAGAGTTGGAAAATCATATGTTGGATAGCTTTAGGTATTAATATAATTCTCAAAATATATTGCGAACATGGTTAAAATATTTCATCCTAAGCTGATAAATTAAGTTACTATCACAAATTGTTATTATTTGAGATTTTTGCCATGTGCACATTAATCTGTAATGTACATAACAGCAGAAAATTACAAATAAATGTGTATTTTAACTTTAAATATTTTTATTGGCAAGGCTTTGTAATTGTCAGAATGTGACTTTTTTTTTAATCTAAGTAAAAACTGATGAATATTTGAAGAAAAGTTTTTGAAACTTTACACACCCTCAATTTTTTTTTTTTTCATCCATTACTGTTTCCATCCTGTGGCCTGGGTCAGTTTTTTATCCAAGCCATATATTTTACCCTACCAGCTTGCTAGGCCTGTCGTAGCTTCATATGCCTTATAATTGAACTTAAGACAAGGACAGACACAACATCCAGTCTGCAACCGTTAATTCATCACTGTTAAAGGGTAAGCCCACATTTCACCAACTATAGATTTTTCGGCCATGCCGGGAATTGAACCCGGGACCCTTAGCTCAGTAGACAGACGTGCTACCGACTGAGCTAAGGACTCACCCCTAAATGGAAGTTTAAAACATGTTTTTAAATGGCACAGAGTTGAAATATGGTCTCTTTGTGTTGTAGAATCAATGGCCACCTCTCCTGAGCACATCACGATGATGCAGATTGATTGCGAGGTGACCAATACACAGGTGCTGCAAGTGAAGGAGATGAACATACCTGCTCACCTGCGACAGCGCAACAACACGACAGACGCCACCGGCAAGGCGGGGCCCATTAAGGCCCCGGCACACTTCGGGCCTCCAGCTTACAAGCCTTACTTTGTCAGGTCAAGTCTCGGCCCCAACGACAGCCAGACCGTGCCTAACAGGGACAACATCGAAGTCGTGTATAGCGAAGCCGCCAAGAAGTATGTGAAACGAAAACGGCCTTCAGGGTTTGAATGAAAGAAGACAGGTTCTCTCTGATTTTGTTTAACTCCCAAGGCACGGCCTTGAAGTTGCAAACGTGAGTAAGCACACATTCAGTATTTCCGTAAAATAAGACTGGAAGCATCAGGTAGATTTGGAGTCGGCCATTATATCCGACTCGATGCTACTACAAAGGTAGAATATTGCATTACCAGTAAAGAAAATAGTTCTTGGACATTGTTTATAAACTGGCGAAGCAACTAAAGTTTTACTAATATTTTATCAATTTTCTTGTAAAATCAGAGATTGTCGAAATAAAACATTTATGGCTTGAACCTAGTAATTCAAATTGGACCGATGGCACTCATCCATTAAACATTGACTTGATCTCATTTATTTTTGCTTTATCTGTGTGTTCAAATTAATTTTCAATTAAATTGGATTAAGTTGATATAACAGTACTACTTTAGCTCTAAATTAGCGCATTAGTCAACGCTTTGTTTACTATTCTTAAGGTTCAAGAAGTACTTAGCCTGACTTTTTTTTTCTAGCTTATTTTACAGACATACCACCGTTATAGCACTTTATTTGTTTGGTGATATAAGAGAGTAAGTGTAAGCGGGATTGTAGTAGTGTTTGGAGTATATATTGTCACTATTTCATGTACGAATGTCACACATAATGTTATCATGTTCCAATGTATTCCTGACCTAGGATAGTCCCGATCAAGTTGGTTTTAAGTAATACGTGCAAAGCTTCGAAATTTTGAATCTTGAAATTTGAAAGACTTAAATCGAATTCAAAATTCAGGTTCGTTTGAGCTTAGGCTTATTCTAAATCTGAATGCAATTAAAGTCATATTTTTAAATTATCCGATTTTTTTTTAATGATAGCATATATCCGTTATTTGATTTGATCATGTAAACTTGCAAATTTAATAATATTTATCATATATTTATTATTTAAATGAAGAAGAAGCTGGAGGCATTTTATTAAGGCTGGAAAAAGTTGATGATGATTATGATTATTATTTAAATACAGTTTAGTAACTTTTTTTAACTTTATTAAAACATATATATATAATTTAGTTTAATAAGAGTGTGCCAAAACCACTTTTTTTTTATTTTAAGCGAACTCTAATCAAAAATATATTATTGAAGTTAAATCGAAATTAAAATAAATTTTGGTCTTATGTTTTATGCTTAAAAAATAATTATGTAAATTGTGGCTATTTGTATAAATTTATGCACTAAATTAACTTTGAAAGTGTTTTAATTCACGCTTGTTAGTAAAATTTCACTCTACTTAAGATTTTTTTCTATGAATATTGATTTGTAATTTAAACAACAGCTCCTAATGGCAATAATTGAACTTAGAGTATTTTTACTTTCGATATTTTCTTGGCAAAATTTTGTTATTGTTTAAGTTGGAATTTTTTTCAAAGTAAAATTGAAATTTTGAAGCTTTGCACACCATTAATATAGCTTATCATTCAATTTAGATTTGATAATATTTTTATTATTAAGTTTCGGATTCAGTTTCTATTTGAAACATTTTAATATGAAAATATCTGATTCAGGTTAATAAACAAATATTCAAATTCGATTCGAAAGCATAATTAATCCTGAATTCGCAGAGGCCTAAGCTTGAGAAGAGTTTTTTTAAACTGTCTTTATCTTACTGGGTCTTGCCTCCCAGTGACTAATACCATCCTTACAAATTAAACTTTAACAGCTTTGCTGTGGATCATTAATTTTACCAATCAGACTTAATTTATTTAGTGTGACTTTATTAAGAATAAAATGAAATATTAAATTTTTTATTGCATTTAATCGTGCTTTGTTTTTGTTCTTCATAGTTTATTCAATACAAAAGTATTTTATGTTTATCTTTAAGTATATATTAAAAGACAAATCTATTTTTAAGGTTTACAAATTCAATTTTAAACATAATATTACTAAGGTAATTATTATTGTGAGTTAAAAAGTAAAACTTGTGAAATGTTTATTTTGAGTGACTTTCTAAAAGGAATGACAATCAATTGAAAAAAAAAGCAAACATAAAATGTTTCAACATAAACATCGATAAGAAATGTAAGAACTAATTAATATGTTGGGAATAAAGCTCACATCCATTTAAAATAAAAAAATCATAAATAATTAAGAGTCTGCGAGTAATCAAAAATTAAAGTTCAAGTCAAGTTTTAATTGTAAGAATCCAGCTTGATAAATTTGAGTAACGTATAGACCCAAAAATAAACCAGGGCTTATCACATTTTATATATATATATATATATAGAGAGAGAGAGAGAGAGATATATATATATATATATATGCTTTTTTCCTACATGTGCTCATGCATAAGATTCCATGCTCAGTTAACAATGGTAACCAACAGACTGCAACAAAAAGTCTTTAATACATGCGTGAAATGTAGAAGTCCTGATCGAAGGTTTGAACGTTTGATTTTGGCTCAAAGCTATGTTTATACTATTGAAGTGTTAAGGTCATTTTAATTAGCAAAGAGAAACATCTCTTGAGGCAATAAAAAACTAATCTTCTATTCCCTAAGGTATTTTAAAAGTTGTTTTTGGGATAAAAAAAAGTGCAGCCTATTTTCAAGTCAACACGGTATTCAAAATTTTCAATATTAACTAAAATATTGAGTTTATTAATTTGATTTGGTTTTAAGATATCATTTTATAACAAAGATTTATGAATGATTATGAAAAATTAAAAAATTGTACTACTATATTAAATTAGTAAAAATCCAAATTTTTATTATCATAGGTAACTTATTTTTCACAAAAAATTATTATTCTGAAACATTTATTTGAATTTTTAGGGTTTATGAATGGATTCTTTACAGAATTTAACTTTAAATATTTGTAATGTAAATGTTGCTTTGTGTTTTCATCCATACTCGATTTGAACTCGACTTGAAATGAAATTTGTTTACTCACATCTTCTTTTAAATAATATATAATATGTTCATAAACTTGTCACATTTATGGAATGAATTTTATTCTTGTTGTATGCATTTATAAAGGTGTGGAAACGATAAATAAACTAAGTTTCAAATGTATTATAAAGGCTCTGCATCTGTCTGAACTATTTAGTCTGTATTGTTGCTCTGCTCACAGTCGAATGTATTTTTTACTATATTTGTAATTATATCGGACGTCTCATAGTGATAGCCACTAGAATGTTTGCCCTATAAACTTCGTATAGGACAGTGGTTTTAAAACTTAAATTCCTACATTGTGTCAAAACTTTCCACTGAAATATCATTTCTTCTAATAGTACAATGTATAGTAATAAAAAGGCCCGATTGGCAAAAAAGTTATATATTTTTTAAATATATTAGAGTGTATAAAAAAGTTTTCAGATTTTTCTCCATAATACGACTAAGTGTACAAATTATCTTGCCAATGGTTGCAGACTTGCACAGTTCTTTAGTTAGATACTCAAATATCACATTTTAGAAATAAAATATTTATTTCCATGTGAGCTTGTCATGTTTTCTGGCAAGTAGTCTACATACTACAGGTCTGTAACTCATACTCGTACAAAAGATCGACCTTCGAATTCTAAATGATATTCAATGTTCGAGAAAATATTGTAATTTGAAAAACATAAAAAAAAAAGTTGATTTAAAATTTGTTTTCGAGCTCTTATACTGCTTAGGGGTGATTTTCCCCCAACATTATTACAAGATATATTTAACAACCAAACCATAGACAGACCAATAATAATTGATTGTAATTACATTATATAAACAAAAAATAACTTTTAGTTACTATTTACATTCTTGTTAATTACACAAATAAATATAACTGTAGAAAAATGAAGCACAAATGAATATAAAAACATTTCACTATTCTTCATGGTTTCTTGCTCAGCTAGTCTTTGTAAATAGTAATTATTGAAGTGTTTGTAAATATATGTGTGAGTTTACTTTTATTTGTGACATTGAAAAGAAGAATAGAACGGCAAGGCCTACACACTTACCAGAAAACTGTAGGACTCTTTAAGTTCACAACCAAACAAAATTAAACAACACATAACTATGAAATTCTTGGGGTACATCAGTTCCCTTCTTCAACTCAAGACTGGACCAATTTAAAGAGAATATAAAGGTAGCGCCACTTGGAGGAACGAATATGTTGGCGAGTGCTTACGTCACCCAGTACACAGCTGTTATGTTTCAATACGAAGGAAGATAGCCAAACATACATGTTTTTAAAAGTAAGTAGAGTAATGACATTAGTTTGACATTGCTGTGTATTTAAACAACTTAGTTTGTCTTCCATATAGCTTTGTGTATATAACACGATGGTTGAGTGACGTCAAAGGCCTAGTCAATCAGTTGTCTTTACATTTTCTTCTCTTTACATTGGACTGGACTATGGCAGCAAAGCCAAAGGTTGATCACGGTCACTTAGATTCTGTTGTTGTCCGTTTCTTGATTCAAAAAATAGTTTAGGCTTGGCTTTCGTAGCTGCGTGTTTAAACTTGTGTCTTCGCTCTTAGTAGCTGGGTACAACGTTGTGTTTATATTATATTATGTTTAATTCTTAATTAAATCAACTGTTATTATTTGTGCCTCATTTTTTCTACAATTTTATCAAATTTAGTTGATTGCATATTATATTTCTCTCGTTGAACTTTGATTTCATACCTATAGCAACTTAGGAGGTTCACTTTATTAAATTAATTTTTATGTTTACCATGTTATCTTAAAAGTCTGGTTTGGGATTTGAGGGTAAAATCATTCGACCCATCTTTGGTGACAACTTACTAATAATATACACAGAATCCTCATCTATAAGTTCGTATTCCATAAGTGTCTGTAGAAATTGATCCAATTTAAAACTTACCAAGCACTGCCATTAAAAAGAACCAATAAAATAAATCTGGCACAATTTTTAAGATCAATTGTGTTGCTCACTTAATATCCATCTTCAATAGAAATTTTGAAGACGCCTACTAACTAAACATCGCCATTATTTAATTAGAATATACAAGATATATATTCAGATTATGAAAATTATTGCATCTCAAGTGCTCTCAAACCGTTTTCTTTTGAATCTTGATTAGTTCGGCTGATGGATTGTATGAACAAGTTTGAAAATTTGAAAAGGACTCAAAATCAGGGGTGTGTTAATCTCCAAAAACTTTGACTTGGCTTCTTTGATTATTTGCTAACATCAATTTTGCTTCGACACTTATGAAGCTTCATATATAAGAATGTTGACTGCTAAAATTAGCATATGTTCAATTTTATTTTAATTTTCGGTTATATAAATAACAGTTTTTTTTCTTTATCATCACGCCTTAATACACTGACTTAAATTACGCTAATGGGAGCGATGAGGAAAGTGTAGTTTTAGAGGAAATGTTCCCACATTTGTCTCACTGGTAGTCTATTCTAGCATGAAAGTGACGAATTAGATAATGCAAACACCAATGCAGGATTACCAAGTAGCTAAATAAAATATTTACCATTTTGCAATAAACACTTTTATTTAATATTTAGTTTTTAAAGTTAAAATATATGCACAATATAATATTTGTTTGGCACTAAACATTTTTCATACAATAGTAAAACTTTGATTTATTTTAGGAAATATTTCATATTAAATTCGACTTTGTCTCAAATCTTAAAAAGTAGATTATGCAAACCCTATTAGTGATACCAAGTTATCTCACCCAGGGTATCAGGATGATGAGATGGAGTTTTAGAAATATGCACAATAATGCACATTACAAGAGAATAAATCTGCTACATAATTAGTTTAGAAACAAGGTTTCTTTTTGGTTGTCAATTTATCCTTTTTATGAGGTATGAAAGCAGCTGCTGTCCATAAACTCATATTTAGTTTCATAGATAGCATTTATATGAACACAGTAAAGATTAGAAGGAATTTTAAGGGTGAAATTATTGTGTTTGGGTGACATCGTGACTATTGTTACTATAGAATTATTAAATTAGTATCGATTAGCATAATTAAAATGTTTGCTTTTCAACTTTACAATGCAAATAAAATGCAAATCTTATATGGTTCACAAAACATGTTATTTACATCATTAACGGTATAAAAATGTGCAAACTCCTTACTGTCAAATTAGCGATTGAAGCATTCAAGTTGAATATTTAAATTATTATTATTGTTATTATTATTATTTATTATTACTGTCTTTATTTACATGGCAAAATTGAGGCATAAGCCTTCTCTAACATTTAACGATAAATAGTAATCAAACATAGAAATTAATTGGTTTACTGACAATAAGTCGAAAGAAACATTTAAATTCAAATATTTAATTGAAAATAAGATTATATAGAACTTTGACACTCACTAACTTTTATTTTATAATTATTTTATTCACCTGAATCAGGGGCAGATCCAAGGAGCAATTTTGGGAAGGGGGAACGCTTTCCAGGGGGTCTGAGATTTTAAGGCCAACCTGGACTCATGGAAACAAGATAGAAATAAATGGAAATATGAATAAAACAAAACATTATTTATAATAATATTTTTATATAATTGTGGACATGGATAAGAGCCAAGTCAACAAGTATGCCTTACACCATTGTTGTCCTCGGCCATGTTTCGGTCAGACACAACAATGGTACTGCCACTTAAGGCAGTTACTCTTAACAATCTTTGTTATACCTCAATCAGAATTTACTGTTCTATCATAAATTCTTGTTCGTTCGCCTGGCTCTTTTCATGCTGCATTTTCATTTGATCTGTCTGGGTGTACTTATTTCGGTTAAATTCCTGTTTTCTCATCAATCTCTGACCAATTGGGGTGGGGGTCGAGGAGTGGTTTTCCCTAGTTCTTCCCCCCACCCCCTGTGGATTTGCCCCTGGCCTGAATATAAGCATTTATCTTTTAATAATTCTTTATTTTTACTGATGCATTCTTTAAAAAAAACTTGAAGCTCTACTTATTTTGACATTCTGAAGTCGTCATTCACGGTTGTGTGAAAATTAAGCTGTAGTGTTTACAAGTTTGTAAGTGTTCATGACAGAAGTTGAGTTGGTTCAAAGCTCAAGAAAGTGACCACTAGAAACTGCCGTAAACTATGAAACAAAAACACAATTTTAGTTATGTAGCATCACAAATTGCATAATTTTTATGGAATTTAAAAAAAATTGTTTATACCATTACAATTTAATTTAGTCTGTATTTTACTGGTAGTGGCTACTCGGTATGATCAATGTTTTGTAAAAGGGTATAACCCTGCAATATCTGTAGATTACAGAAGGAAATATTGCACAGCTGTAAAACATGGTTGTGAACATTTTTGTCAAGAACTATGTCTATGTTAATCTAACGACACCTTAATTTTGTATTTGCGCAAAGACACTTTTCTTGTTAGAAAAATAGTTTTATATTGGGTTTATAATGGCCCTGGGTGCAGCCGTCTGGCAATGAGAGAACAAACAGGGGAGGAGGAAAATACAAATGACAATACAACTTGTGTTGTGACCCCCCTCCCTTTTTTATATTAAATTACATCATTTGAATCACATAGATGCATTCTATGCTCCTATAACATTTACCTTTCGTTTCTAGGGGATTCATCTCTCATTATACTTAACCTAAGTGCAACATCTCAGCCACACAAAGTTATATTTTCCTTAGATTTGATATTGCATGTATCCTCTGCTAGCTCTGAATGGTAAAGCTTACCTTGATTGGTTCTACTATGGTGTAGGCTATAATTATAGGTCCATAGGGCTACCTTTCAGGGTAAAAGAAGTGTTCATGCTGCCATTCAAGGAGGAATACTAAACTATCCAAGTTATCAAATATAACCGAGGATTTGTAATTAATACACACTTAACGCCTATCCTTTTTATTTGTCCTTAAATAAACACATATTTTATTTTATAACATGCTTAAGGCACTTTATTTCACACATACTATTAAGTTTATTTAACAAACAAAATATGTACATATTTATTATATTGGTTAAGAGAAAGTTACATTATTAATAATAATATCCCAGGATTATTAGCAAATAACCCGGATAAAATTCGGAGAAAGCTGAAAATTTCAGGATCGGGTCAGAATCACATGCTTTACAACATATCAAAAGTCCCCTAAAGTCCTAGGTTTGGCTTTTATGGTAAAAGACCCAAAAGTTCAAAAAAAATTGCACTAGTAAATTAGCCTCCAAGGCTTGAATAAAAATGAGTTTCACTTGTTTCCCAGTTAAATTCATCCCCAAGTTAATCTGTTAAAGTTAACACATAAAATTCTCTCACTTCATTAATAAATTTAATATTAAGAGTTTATTTTTCAAATTATATTAATTAGGTCGTCCACGTTTTCTTCACTATCCATAGTGATAGACGGTGAAGGGGAGTTGCTGCACACTTCTCTCGAACAGCGACACATCGTAGAGCATGCCAGCTCTCTCTTCTTACATTCGTAGTTGTATGCTCACAACCTTTCTCGCAGCCACAACAGATAAGATGCAAGAGCTTTTCTGGGGCTGGAGGGAGAAATGTCATGACAACAACAAGCTCCCCTCGACTGCCGAGGACGGGGAGATCGAGGTTCGAATCTCGGTCGGGTGAACTGGGGGTGGTTTTTCTTAAATGGTTTTCCACTCTCCCTCCACGCAAATGCGGGTTCACTTTCCCTATATTCAAACTTCCCAATTCCTAACCCATTAGCGTAATTAGTACTTAAGCGTATAACCCGAATGGGTAGTAAGACGCGTTGCTAATAAAGAAAAACAATCTCTTGTTAATACAACAAAACGAATAGTTCGAAATTTTGCCATTTTCTTTCAAATATATTATATAAATTTAGATCGAATAAATAAAAATGTAAAAAAAAGCCTCAGTTTAATAATATATTTACCTTTCCAATAATCTGCCAGCCCCAGTTCGTTGGTGTGAGCAGATGCAGAGAGAAAATAAACAGTTCTCCCGCTGAAGCTGCTTCATCAGCAGTAGCAGAAGGACCATTGAAAATCAGCATTTTCCTGGACAGCTCTTTATCATTTTTTAGGATCTTTCTTTTTCTGAAAAGGGCAGATGTCGTATCACAACCTGTCATTGCATGAGTAAACAGGAGGGTGTTTATTTACAGGACCTAGAGCTTCTTGGAGCTCCACAATATTGTGAATTTTATCAGGTTGGCCAGTTTTTCCAGAAATTAAGAGAGAAAACTTACTGCTTGAAAGTGCACGCACAGCTAGCATGGTAAGAATATCTGTATCAGTTACTATAACTGTTACATGTTGCCCAGCTGATAGCTCAATGGCTGTCAAAACAATAAGACAATCTGCATCTCCACTTACTAACTGGACCAAGATGCCACAATTCTGTAGGATGGGTGTTAGAAGTTTGATAAAACGTGATTTATTTTTGCAATTTACCAGAAACTCTTCCTGAAAGGATGTGGCAACCATGTCAAGATCTATTGTTAAATCTACTGAGCATTTTTCTTGCTGCTCCGGCGCTTCTGCTCCTCCGCTTTAGTATTCAGTGGACTCTCATACCCATCAAACACTACTGTTGATGAACACAAAATGTTTCATCATATAAGATGAATTTGTCATGCAAATAATCCTGGGCTTGGCCAAATAATGATATGGAGAAGGTACCCACCATCTACAACAAACAGTGTGTCTTTCGGTGCATTTTCTTTGCAAGGAGAAACACTCAGATTCTAACGACTTCAGCGAGGGCTGATTTCCTCGTCTTCCTCATCGATATTTCGTCAAACAAAGACATAGGTCTTGGTGCTAGTTCATATGAAAAGAACTGCATTAACTCAGGTCCAGATGGGAATACACACACAATACGATTAAATAGCTGTTGTTTATTTATTCACACGCTTTGTTTAGTGTTGTTCATGGCAGATAGAGGTTTACTCTGTCCTTGCGCTTGAGCTTTGTAGCTCCGAAAGTGCCACCGTTCATGTTTTTCATGCATTCTGAACCTATTTCCAGAGCTTTTACACAGTTAACAGAGTCGTCTCCTACAAGACCAGTCGACAAGCTGTTTTAACTCGGTTGATAAATTGAGAGATTCACAAGATATCTCTTGCGTATCCAGGATATCATTTCAAGGAAAGAGGTTGGAGGTCACGAATTTATTAAGAGCTAGAAGAAGATGGGGCTTAGGGGGACTTTTGATATGTTGTAAAGCATGTAATTCTGAGTCGATCCTGAAATGTTCAGCTTTTTGTATTAAATTTGTTTAATGTATTTTTCTTTGGACTACAATATAACTGTAGATATCATATAGTAGGGATGAGTGTGCATCTGTTTGTGTTTTCAACAACTGCAAGGGGGCAGTGCCAATTACAAACAGAAAATCCCCGAGACAAATATGTTTAATGTTTAGATGAAAATTTGTCTCCAACTGCCACATGAAATGTAACTTATCCTTTCCAAAAGGTAAATTGGCTACTATTTGACCCTGCAAGCTAGATTTATATTTTTATCACTTTTGTAAATATTAATTCAATAAAAAGAAAGTTGTATTTAATTTATGATGGATGTGGAATGAAATCACTTCTATTGAAGGGGAGGGGGGTTTCCAGGTGATTATTGGCCATCATGACATGGTTTTGAATAATTATTATTTTATTTCTTATTGAAAATAAAATTTATTTACTGTCTCACTCATCACAAATCTATTATTTATAAAATCTATAAGAAAAATTTGAAATCTTAGACTCAAAGTAAATGTAACTATTGTAATTTATCTTTTAAGAACATTATTAGAATTAGTGGGTACCTTATTTGTGTTTTCCTTGTACAGTTTCTGCAGTAGTTTTGCAACGCACATTACACCTTATACATAAGATATTCCCGTTTAACCTATGAGTTTATAACTAATAGGAGAGAACTGCTATAAAATATTGAAATAGTTAGGTTTTATGGAATATATATAAGACCACTATGGTAAATCGTGGTTTAAATTAGGAAGGATAACTTTACACTCCAACCAAGAATAACTGTCTACTCTCTTTACCTGAAGAAGCTGTGTGTGACAGTGAAAGCTTGTCTTTTAGAACTTTGTTTTATATGTTGTTTTTTTGTGTTTTATATAAACAATTTCTACTCCCAACATCACTCAGGTTAAGTGTGCTGTCCATCCCTCTTAATTTAAACCATTGTTAGATTTTGTCTGCACATGTGTTGTAAATTTATTCCTCAGATCATAGGTTCTAAATCTCACTGTACGTACTAATAGAGCGTAATGTTCTCGTAAATATGTTAAGCAAGTAAAAACAAAGGGAGGATAAATCAGGTTCACAGCATAATATAAATACACAGAATTATATCAGTTCAAGGCACATTGGACTCCTTCAGTTCAAGGGCATTTAATTGGGGCATTCAAGGTTTAAAATAATTTTAGCTACATGATTGGCACCAAAAAAAAAAAAAACATGGGCTAGTTTTGTGTCGACTAGCAGCTTATACTGGGGAAGTGTGAGCTGGAGTTTTTCTTTCGACTTGAGTATTTCAAAAAGCTCTCAAGTTTGAATAAAGTCTATTCATAATTTTAAAATGTTAAGAGCAAATTGTATTTGTTAACCCTTTTGCTGCGTTAATCGGATATATCCGATCTCAGAATTATACCCATTGACTGCGGAAATCGACTTTACCCCACGACTTGTAAACTTTATCTACCCTTGCTGCAACAGTCGGAAATAGTCACAAGAGTGTTAAAACGCTGAATTTTTCATACTAGCATGCACGTGCGCCTCTGACATCTGGTTTTTAATTTCGAGAACTGCCAGTTAACAGCTGCTAAATCATAACAGTAGTACCGCTTGTTTACTTCCGCATTTAATTACTTGTAGCACACGTGCAATATTTATGTGGCGGAAAACTTTGTTGAGGGATTAATGGATTGCTATTTTATTTTTGTTCTTGACTTATTTCTTATTTTGAAATCATGCCTAAGACAAATATATGATTTTATAGACAACACTACACTGAGAAAAGTACCAAAGTAGCACAAAATTGTTCAAGTTGTGTTGATGTATACTAATTTTCAAAAATTTTCTTTTTATTACATTTGGACCATATTAGGCCAATATTAGGGCTGTCAAATCCTTATTTAGCAATTAGTTTGACACTACTGTGGGATGAAAGTAAAATAAAGAATGGTTCTGATAGCAGAATAACATTGCATTTGGGTAAAATGTGACATAAATAAAATGTGACATATACAATTTTATCGATATAAAATATATATTATTATGCGATTTATAGACACTGTGGTGCTAAATTTAATATTTAAAATGCATTACTAGTTGAAAATCACATTATTTAATCATAATCATGATCATCATGCAAATTTTCAGATTTCAAATTTTTGACCTATAATTTACATTTCTGAAGGTAAGAAGTAAAAATTAATTACGCAGCAAAAGGGTTAATTAAGTAAAATAGGATTTTTAAAAATAGTAAGTACTTTTTAAAAAATGTCTAAAAAGTGGAAATATTGGTTTTTGAATTATAAATAACAAAACATGATTTAAAAATAACATTCAAATAAAATTATAATAGAAAAACTAATTGAAATTGTTTTTACACTCATGTATGGCATTAAAATTACTCTAACAATTATAAAAAAGTTAATGAAATTGACTTTTAATGAGCTAATATTTCCCCAAAATAAACCTTCATAATTTGAATTACTCTAAGAAAATGCAAGAATCACAGCAGTTAAAAATTAGAAACGATTTATTTTTCGTTTATTAATCCTTAATGTAATAATCACGCATGATTATTTCTTCTGTTCCAATCTCATTCTTCTATGTGCAATTGTGCATGCGCCTTATATGGGCTTTCACTAGAAATTATCTTACCACAAAATTTATTTCAATTCAATTTTTAATGCCTATAAAAATTTATGTTCATACTTTAAAATGAAAAATAAAATATAAAAACACCAGACCTTTATGTACATTTCCTTCAACTTAAAGTAAAATAAAAGGGAGTAAGTAAGTATGTTTTAAATGAGAAAAGGTCGACTCTGATATACCATCTTTTTAGGATTCAATTCAGTACTCTCAGATCAGATTATTTGGATTTGTAAACCTTACTCATAAGTTGAACTCTGGTGAGGGGGTTGGTCACTTGTCCCATGTTCAGAATACCACTGGAGACATATATTTGACTGAAACCCCCACATCAGAGATTAACTCTTATGCCGGTATCACGAACAACTTTTTTCAACTTAAGGAGCGTGTTCAAGATTCACGTAACAAAGCGTAAAAACCTGAGCCAAACACAGATAATAAGTTTGAACTGTGTAGAACAAACTGTTCACTAAAATGGAACTCAAACATTTGGAGCTGATTTGGTTATAAATGCTTGCAATAGAAGATTTAATGGAGCTACAAGATATAATGAGAAGAGGCCACAGTTTTTCAATGTTACCTGCTTCTGTGGCTGCACGGCTTGAGGTGTAACTCTCTTGTTATACTATACTGCCGATTACAGGAAGATCGGGGTTAGAATCCCAGTCAGGTCTACCACTTAACCTTCACACAAATGTGGTTACACTTCCTCTAAATCCAACCTTCCTCATCCCTAACTTAATAGCATAATTAGTACATATGTTTATAATCTGAACGGTAAGTAAGACAGAGTGCTACTTTTCAGTATTAGACATGGACAAACAAACTACACACTTTAGACATCTGCAAACAAAATGTGCAAACAAATGAAGTACTAAATAGCTGTATTGACGATGCTCTAAATATGATTAACTGGCAGGAACACGTATTCTTTACTAAACGTTCACGAAACATAGACATTTTTAAACGTTCATGAAACATAGACATTTCTCCTCTGGACAACCCTTGTGAGGAGATCCTTTACTAAACGTTCATGAAACATAAACATTTCTCCTCTGGACAACCCTTGTGAGGAGATCCTTTACTAAACGTTCATGAAACATAGACATTTCTCCTCTGGACAACCCTTGTGAGGAGATCCTTTACTAAACGTTCATGAAACATAGACATCTCTCCTCTGGACAACCCTTGTGAGGAGATCCTTTACGTTACATGAACGTTAAGTTGATCAAGATACCAGTATTATTGTGCTTTAGAAGTCTGATGTGCTTTGATATTTGTGTGTATGTGAAGTTGTAGTTTATATGTCACATGTGCAATCATTGACCTATACCTTTGTTCTTTTATTGAATCCAGCCGTTTGGCACAATTTTTTTCCAATGTAAATATTGTAATTAAAATAAAACAGGGTGAACACAAAGTTTTTAGCATTTAAATAGATTTTACAATGTTGGCACAAATAATGAATTTTGATGAAATCATAGTTGTAATTCCTAGAGTAGTATGTTCTTGAATTTGGTATAGTGTGTTTGTGTAATCATTCAAAGGTTCATGTTTTTGTTTGCTTTGATAAGGAAATAAACTGCAAAGGTTACTTGTGTGTTTGACTTTGGTGAACTTTTATTTTAGTTTATATTCTAGGGTCAGAAATATGTTGTTTTGTTTCTAATAAAGTGTCGAGAAGTATTTAAATTAATTTTCTAAAAGTACTTAGGACGACAACTTTAAAAAAAGATGGGCGTTTACAATGTAATAATGGATTCATTGATATAAATCTTTTTTTAAAACTATGAATTGATTACTCGTTGCATTGTATTTTAATCAATTATTAATTTAATATAACAGATTGAATGAAAATTGTGTGGTTTTACCTTTTTTTTTAAAATAAAATGACATATTTGACATATGATGCAATAGTGCTTTCTTTGGTTACTGGGAAGTCTGCTGACACCTACTGCATCAAGGAAATCAATCACTTTTTACTTCTCAATGATGATCTCCCTGCCATATCTTCTCCCTGTCTCCACCAGCTGGACCAACATTTCCTGCAACTCTTCTTTATTTCTGGCCAGCAATGCTAGATCATCTGCATATTTTACTGTGTTGATGACACGTCCTCCTATCCTGAAATTGCCACACCCCTCTAAGTCTTCCCTGACCAGCCACTAGCCATACACATGTCTTATGCTCTGTTCAAGACTAGGTGGCAACAGCATCCCAGTCTCATTCCTCTTCTTATCTCTACGCTGTTTGTTTCTCCGTCATTTAGCTTCACCTTCATTCGCTGTCCCAGGTACAAGTTTGCAATCAGCCTTTCGTCCCTCCAGTTGATGCCGATCTTCTTGAGTATTTCCATCAGTTTCTTCCACTTCACTCTATAAAACGCCTTCTGCCAGTCAAATGAAACCAATACAGACATATTCCTTGATTTTCAGCACCCTTTCTGAAATTATTCTCATCATATCGATGGCATCTCTGGATCCTTTTCCTTTTCTGAGTCCAAATTGGTCTTCTTCCATCACACTTTCTATTTTTTGTTCCATTCACCTGTTGAGTATTCTTGGCACGATCTTCTCCACATGAAAGACTTATACTCTCTTCTGGCACTTCCCTTAGCTTTTGTTCTCTTGAATTTCTCGCAAAGTCACTCTTGCTTCTCAATTTTTCTAAGTCCCACCTCGGTCTTCTCTTGCTCGTTTTATTTTTCATTCTTGTTTCAATGTACACCTCCAGAAGGTCGTGGTCCGAATCGATGTCGGCACCTGGAAATGTCTTCACATCCTTCACTCCACTACAACCACACTTACAAAACTTTAGCCCATTCAAATAGAATATTTAATTACATCGAAAATTAAATCCTTTTGTGTACCCCTAATGGATATATTAAACTTCTAAACAAATATCGGCTTCACATTCGCTTTGAAAGAATCCGACTTTTGACACTTAAGAATCTTTGCCAATAATGTTCAGCACAAGACCATATTCACTTGGAAAAAAATCTTAATTAATCGAAATGTAAGTTGATTTATGAGAACTAAACTAAATATTAGAAACAATTGTGCATAAAACGTTTTCCAAGTAATTTTAATACATAAAGTTACATATAAATAACTAAAACATAATAATTTTTCAAGCGTAAAACAACTAACAAAAAATATTCGAGCTTTGATAATATCTCATTTTTATCCATGAAAAGTTTGTTCAAATTATACTCAAAGTATATTTGTTTTACAGTTTAGATTAATTTCTCAGGTGGGCCTTAATTTCACAGATAATGATGATGAAATTTAAAACGATATATATTTAATATAAAAAAAATACATTGTTTACATTCACAGATTTATATAACAACATTTTTTGTAACATTGTAAAATATAAAACATACATCCAATATTCTATAAACAAACCTAACTTAGTCTATTTTTATACAAAATGTTAATAAACTCACTGGGCAAAAACCCTGGCATTGTAACAGTAAGCGCCTTATAAATGTTTGCAGGAATGAAAATATCACTTTTTTTTCCAATTTGAATGCATTAATTTGTCCGTACATTCATCGGACAGTTTTAATATACAGTACTACATAATGATATGAGCATTAAGGATGCATCTAAGCATAAGTTCTATTTTACATTTAATTCTAAACTACTCGCTTCAGTTGTTAAATAATCTAAGACAGGGAGTTCTTAACTTTTTTTTACGATGACAGACGTCCAATATGTCCCACAGCTCCTACCCTGTACTGTCTAAATTATCATCATCAGCCAGTCCTATTAGATACCAGTATGACTTCAGAAGATCTCAATATCTTGGTTTTACTTTACATCTGGATAACTAGTGACAGAACAGCTGAAAGAAAATGATAAGGATTCTATCATATTTATTTATAGTAAAATGGCAAATCACAATTACACCAACTATAGCAAGATTTTCATAGAAAGCCTGTTATATGACAGCTATAAAAGCTATTAGATATTGATATGTCAAGTCATGTGATCTGCAACTGTAACTTTTTATAAATATTATCAATACATTTAAAATATGTATCGATAATAATACACCGTATTCCTTCGATTGTAAGACGCACCTTAATTTTTCAGTACCACCAACATAAAAAAGCTTTGATTCTAAGAAAAAATAATATTAAAAATTTAAAATATTCTATTTATAAGAATTATTTTTACTATAGAATTAAATTTACTAACAACATTAGTATCTTTTTTTATCAGTAGTTATGCTATTCTCACTGCCTTCCAAATCAGTATCAGTCAGATTCTTCTGAGCCATCTTTATCTTCTCTACCCCATAGTATGACATCTTCTGAGCAATCGAGAGCGTTGGTCAAAAAAGAACTGCAATTCTAGGACAACATCGATTATAAGACGCATCCCTTTTTAGAGACGTTCAGAGGGGGGAAATGTGCATCTAAGAATCAAAGAAATGCGGTAGTAAAATGTTGGCCGCAAAAAATAAGTTTGTATTTTCTAAAACGGCTTCCTATAAAAATCAGAGTATAGCTATCTACGACTAGTGTGATTTTTGGGTACAGTAATAAAAAGTTTATTAAGGTCATTCGACAATTAAAATAATATTGCACAATTTTAAAAAGTGTATAATAGACATGAGGTGTGCACATTGAAATATCCATGATATTAAGTGACCGAGTCAGTTTAGTAAAATGTCTCCATCTCTTTCTTGGCTTCCCCTGCAGTCTTTTTACTACATACTTCATCTCCATAATTCTCTTCTAACGTACCATCCAAATGGTAGCGTTCAAGATGTGTTTCAGGGATATGATACAAAGCTCTGATAAAAGTGTGAACCCTCCCTGCCTCACCTCCGGCTACCCTTCTGGGATATCCGTGTATTTACATTAATACAGTAGAGATAAAGAAGGTAGAGTTTCTGAGGGAATATATAGGTATTTGTATGCAGGGAAAGTGGAAAAACATCCAGGAAAAAAACATCCTAAGTACACCTGAACTCGTATTCAAACCCAGACCCTTCAGAGCAATATTGTATTTCCAATAAGATATTATCATCATCATGCACAGTTTCTTGCTACTGGCAAGGTTTGTCTCAAACATAAGCCTCTCCATTTACTTCTGTCCTCCAACCATTTTTCTTCCTCCACACCGGCCCAATCCACTCTTCTCCACACTCCCTTTATCCACCTGTCCCTGGGTGTTCCTCTTGGCCTCCTGCCCGCCACCTCCATTCGATCCTCCTCCTTGGAATCCTTCCTTCTTCCATCCTCTTCACATGTCCATACCACCTCAATCTCGCCTTCTCTATCTTATCCTGCAGTGGTTCCTCCTTCATTCTCTCTCTCACACACTTTCATACCTCACCCTGTCCATCCTTGTCACTCCTATCCTGTATCCTGCTCCTATACATTTCCTCCATCACCCGGATTTCTGATGTCCTCCAAGATATCCTAATCACAAAAACTCTGAATAAGTTATTAATTCACGTGTATCACAAATTGATACACAAGGGTTATTCACAGAATCAGTACTGAGAGCTGAATCTAATTCAATTAAGTGAAAAATGACACCTCGACACAGAGATCTAACCCGGGACCTTTGGCTTTGAGTGCCAGTCCCCCGAGCTGAGTGGCCGATACCACATATAGAATCAATACACTAACAACTTGTGAAAAGTGTCCCTGGATACGAAACAAACCAGGATGGCTCAGTGGTAGATCATTGGTGAGCAAAGCCAAAGGTCCCAGGTTCGATTCCTGTGTCTAGGTTGTCATTTTTCACCTGAATCCGAATAAGTTTTTGGTAACCCTTGTGTTTTAAAAATGAATACAGCTTTTTTTAAAAAATCTGATTGTGTAAAACATTTCTTGAGAGCAGTTTTGAGTATCTCTGCATGCCCTGTAGGCTAACCCTTCACGTTTGTATTCACAAATTTTTTTTTTTTTTAAACTGTTGCAAAAGCAAAACCACGGCAATAACTTTATGAAATGTAAAATAAACATTTTTTTAAACAAAATACAAAGCTAATAATCTTCTAATAGAAAAATAGTCTTCTAAAACTGTTGTATTACACACAGCACTTAAGGTTGTTTTGTTTTATGTGGCACAGTTCACTCAATACATATTACAAACCTTTGATTCAAGAGTGTCATTTAAGATCAGATGCAGACGAACCAAGGCGAGTGTATCATTTAAGATCAGATGTAGACGAACCAAGGCGAGTGTATCATTTAAGATCTGGGGTCGACGAGCCAAGGTAGATCTTCAAGTCGTTAATAGTGGAGGAGACAAGTTTGACCTTGATAGTCTTCCTACCCAGTCTCTTATGGGCCGTGTATCGGTGGCAGCCCCCAAACGAGTAGTAGTAGTCGCCGTCGAGTCTGCCTTTGATCCACAGGACATCAATAGGTGGTACGAGTGAACACATGCTCGGATCCTGGGAAATTACAAACAGATTATATTAGTACAACCCACTTTGCTTGTCGAATGATCCGAGGCGTTATGCTTGCAATAGAATGGATTGCCGATGATGGGGCAGTCAGAGTTCCAAACTTGGTAGAGAGTACCGAGAGTGTTGTTTTTCTAAATGGTTTTCCACTCTCTTCACGAAAATGTGGGTACACATTTAAAATTCTACCATTTTCATCTTTAACACATTAGCATGATAAGAACATGTGTGCACAACCCAATTGGGTAGTAAAACATGGTGACAAAAAAAATAAATATATATATATATATATACATCCATTACTGTTTCCAGCCTGTGGTCACTTTTTTAATTCAAGCCATATATTTTCCACTACCGGCTGGCTCGGCCTGTCGTAGCTTCATATGCCTTATAATATAACTTAAGACTAGGACAGGCACAACATCCAGTCCCCAGCTGTTAATTCATCACTGTGGAAGGATAAATCCACATTTCACCAATGATACATTTTTCGACCATGCCAGGATTTGAACCCAGGAACCATAGCTCAGTAGACAGACATGCTACCGACTGAGCTAAGGTGTCAAAAAAAAATATATATATATATAAGCTAACGCGTGAGTTTCGTTTTGAGCAAGACTGCCGAGGATAGGGAAATTGAGGCTCAAATCTCGCTCGGGTGAACTGAGGGTGGTTTTTCCTAATTGGTTTTCTACTCTCTCTCTGTGCAAATGCGGGTTCACTTTTATATTCAACCTTCCCAATTCCTAGCCCATTGAAGTAATCATTGCTTAAGCGTATAACCTGAACGGGTAGTAAGACGACTAGCTAAGCATTATTATTATTATTATTATTATTATTATTATTATTATTATTCTACGGTTTATAGTATATGTGCCACCATACATTGGGAGCCAGTTATCCATGTTCACAGCGTTCGCTCGATCAAATATAGAGTTTTGTATAAGAGTGAATGGAAACATAAATTAATAAAAAGGTATCAGTAGTGCTACATGTCCAAATGAAATCAAAATTACTCTCAAAAAGTAAAAACGTAAGTTTAGATAGATTCGGCAGGAATCACTTGATAAGAGAATATATAACTACATTGTACAACTCTATCCGAGCGCACCCGCTCGAGTATTGAACCCCATGCTCCTCAGGACAGTCAGTCGCCCACCAGAACCTTGTTAAGTTTTCAGACTAGCGACTCAAATTAAGGATGTGTGAGTACCTCTAGTGTATCCATGAGGCTCTGGACCTTGGCCTCGTCGACTTCAGGCGGGAATGGTCGTATTAGCGCATCCATGGGGATGTCGTACACCTCCTTAATCAACCCAGTGTGGATACTGGAGGGCCCGTTGTCCGGACTACCGGGCAGCGAGGCCATTACTGGAACATGGGAAAGGTAAATTAATGGTTTTTACCGACCGAACGAATCATTGGCCACTGACCGTGGATAGTTCCGACACATGTTGGAGGCTTGGCTGGGAATATGGCGCAAGCGTCTTGAGAGAGGGGCACCCGCAGGGAGGAACCGGGGCGGGCAATCCCCCCCTCCTCTCGAGATTCTGAGATTGTATAAATATTAGAAGTAGACTAATCTTGCCCAACAGTGTTCTTAACTAGAGCTCAAACAGTTATAGAATATAACTAACAAACTAATTACTAGCGCCAACCACTTGCTGACTTTAGGGTTGATAGTTTGGCGTTTGCGCGAGCAATTCCTTCGCCATTCAAATCGTCAAGGTCAAGTGTCCACCCATGAATTAGGCTAAATTTTAAACATTTTTCTTATTTTGTACCTATCTTATTTTTAGGACACAAGGCTTGCCTTAAAAAAGTGTCTTATGAGGCTTCAATTTAATAAATTCTCCCCAAGAGACTCCCTGGAGAAAAATCCTGCCGGGCACCCTTGTTGAGAGAACCGATTTAAAACTCATGTGGAGTCGAAGGAGGTTCAAGAGTCCAATTAGAAAGGCCCAGGTGTCAAGCAGCAACATTACAATGTTGTATTTTGCCCTCCCTATGTCCCCATCCTCAATATTCCAAATTGTTGCTCTTAAAACATTAATCAAAGGGTATATGTTCAAATAGATACCTACATTAATACCACCACAAAAACTACTAAATGTAAAAAAAAAAAA
>CABFWB010000392.1:0-39401 GCA_902151455.1 Timema bartmani | reverse complement strand
AAAAAAAAAAACATAAAAACTGCCTTATATATTTTGCACCCCATACCCAAAGCACGTTTCTAGAGTAGATGGGACTACGCCACTGCAGCACACATTACTTTTGTAAGTATAGGCCTAGTCCAAAAATAGTGAGACGGAGTGATAAAAATATAATACAATTATATTATATAAAAATAAAGTAATTAGGCTACAATAATATTATTACTGTAAGCTACTTTTTTTTTCATAGCGCCTTACTAATCGTTCGTGCTACACGCACGTGATTACCTGATTTATAAGTTGAAAAATAAATTCTCTGTGGATTAAATAATAATCGACAAGCATTCATATCCAATGTCACCAAAACTTTTATTAGTAAAACACTATTTTAT
The DNA here is from genome assembly GCA_902151455.1 of Timema bartmani. Taxonomy (NCBI): domain Eukaryota; kingdom Metazoa; phylum Arthropoda; class Insecta; order Phasmatodea; family Timematidae; genus Timema; species Timema bartmani. The sequence goes on along the minus strand of CABFWB010000392.1, from coordinate 39,030 downwards.
TTAACGCGGTAGTTTCAACACGTGCTTAAATATAAACCATATTTTAACACTAACCACACGAAAAGATTACAAGATTGCAAGTGATGTCACAAGTTAAGTGTTCCAACTTATATCCAAACATTCTAAATCATCTTACTCGATCTTCCCAATTTTAAAATAAATAAATTCTGTGCGGTTACAGAAACGCATTGTCATTTGTATAGAAATGCAGTCATGTGATGTTTTCAATGACAAGTCAGTAGCCTTGGAACATGTTGCAAGTCCGGTATATTTCATCAGCTGTTGCGGCGTTGCCAGATGTAGTTCGTTCGTATAGGGAAAATGTGGGAAGGTAAACAAAACGTGATGGATCATGCATTTTCAATAGACGTCTATTAAAGTGAATTTATAAAAGTTAAACTCTATGTTTATATGAGTATATATGTCAAGTTTGAGTGATGAATTACTTTGGAATGGAAATTTGTAAACTAAAATATAAGCAAACTCAAGAGAGTCGCTTGGCAACATTATTGTTAGAAAATTCACACATTTACATAATTATTATTTTCACGATCGTGTCACAGCAAATGAGGTTATTTTGAACAGGATTTGGCCTTGAAGGTGAATGATAAGGAATATTGTGTCACTAATCCCTACCATCTAACAATCGGTGTCATTAAAACATCGGCGTTAGGTTGAAAACTAATTTTAAGGTGTTTGTCAGTCGAAAGTGCACACAGTTTTTTTATTGATATAATTTCTACAAATTATCGTCATGATTGTTATTAATATCTATTTTATATTTACAGCAGCGAATCAAATGTTTTCCATACATCGTACAATTTTACGCCATTGAACAAACATAATTATGTCAAACAACTCACGATTTTATTTGTTCTTCAATTCAACAATGTAATATTAAGGAAGAATAGAAAAATGCGCAGCAGGACTAAGAATTAAAACCTCTATAGTCTATAGATACAAAACCATAATATTTAGAACTTGGCCAGAGCTACCTGTCCTAAAGTGTTAAATTGGGAAACCTGGTTATAGCGATTATTTGACGCGGATGGAGATTTGTTCCGCTAAATTGTAGAAGAAATGGTTCGTACCACGTCCATTTACTTATTACATTGATGATTTTGACATAAGTCTACAATAATAAATGTCGAATAAATGTAAGGTTGAATTTAAAGGAAATGTACCCACATTTGCGTGGAGGGAGGATTGGAAAAACATTTAGGGGGAAACTACCCTCAGTACACACCCGACCGTGATTCGAACCTAAATCTCACCGTCGTCGTGAGTCTAGTCCAGTACGATAATGACGCCTTAGACCATGCGGTCACCGAAGCAGGTAATTTTCTATCGCTGAGCTATTCAGAATAACGTCCCGAAACAAGGGTCGAATCCTGGGTAGCTAAATGATTGAGCATTGGTGCACTAAGCTGATGGTCCAGTGTTCGATTCTCATGTCCAGATATCATTTTTTCTTTTTTTAATTGGCGAACAATGTGTCCTCGGTAAAAAAAAATCCGTTTAAAGTTTCATTTATTTATTCAAATGCTAAAGCTTTTTTTTTCTTTTTAGTTAGCTTGCGTCCTCCTTACAGCTCATGTTAAATTAGATAATGTATTTTTTATTCGATAAAATGTCGGCTGAACCAATGCCTTATTTTCTACGGTTTGATTTTCATACGAAGTCCGTCATTTAAAAACTGGAAACTCGTGTAGTCACAATGGCGCACTTAAAAATATCATAAATTGTATTAAAATGCTTAGTACGTTTAGTTAATAATGGTCTAACGCGCTACGCTCATGTTGGACTAGGCTGCCGAGGACGGTGAGATCTAGATTGGAATATCGGTCGGGTGTAGGCCTACTGAGGGAGGTTTTCCCCAAAGTGGTTTACCACTCTCACTCCAAGAAAATGCGGCTTCTTAATCCCTAAACCCATTAGCGCAATTAGTAGGCCTATACATACATAAAATCCGAACGGGCAGTAAGGCGCAGTGTTTGGGGGGGGGGAAAATGTAAAAACATTATACAGTAACTCCACTAGAAAGTACTATTTAAAGCTTTTGATGATTTTTTAATTAATAAATCAAATAAATAATAATATAGCACGTCTGGGCTACATCACTCGTAGCCCAGCAGTGGAAAGTCTAGCCTGTACTAACGTACCGTTGTCCAGGGGACGTACTAATATATATTTCATTCACGGTAGGAATTACTCTCTGAAAGGTCTTTTTACCTACCAATATCCTACTATATAATATATTTCTGGTAGGGAAAAAGGCCTTTCAGAAGACAATTCCTACGCTGAACAGACTTTACTAATAGTACATCCTTTCCGTGGAGGCTCTTTCTATATCCAGATGAGATGAGGTGATGGTGATAGTGAGTATGAGGGTGATAGTGAGTGTGATGGTGATAGTTAGTATGAGGCTAATAGTGAGTATGAGGGTGTGGAACCAGTGGAAACACTTAAACCTAACTTCAGCCTTACTAAACAAACCCTGGTGACCTTAGGGGTAGTTCCCCCTTTCGGGAATAATACCCACGCTACCAGCTGGGAGTCGAACCCAGTAACCCTGTGCTCGTAACCAGTTGCAATGACCACTATATCACGGGGCCGGTTAATAAATCAAATAAAACATATTTGGTTCATAAAATACAAAATTTTAGTGACTTTCGCTCAATGTTGGTGGTTGAAAGTGGCCTTCCAATTAAAATATGCGTTTAACACTTGAAATGATTGATAAAAGGGAAATGTTAACCGCAGCTAAAACATTTTTTTGGTGACGTAGCTTTTGTTTGACACGTTTCGGCACATTTCATTTGTGACCAAGTAACAGAATATCTAAATATAAACCAACAAAGCGCATGAGTAATATAGTGATGATTGAACACACACAAACCGCATCGTGAAGTCATGTTTGGGGTGACTTTCGTTTCAGGCTAAACGGACTCTAGTTTTGAACCACTATCTATCTATTATGAATAAAGAGTTTCTGTTTATCTCTTTGTCTGTCCCGCAAGCCAACTTCTCAACCGGTTCGGACAAAATCCATTACGACGGTTGTAAGGGGTGCCGAGGTGAAAGTTTGATACAAAGAAAAATAAAAAAAATAGAGAGAGCTAGAATTCTATATTTCTAAAATCCGAATCTCGAATCCAAATCTTAAATTTTCTTTCTAATCTCGAATCCAGATTCGAATCCTTGAATTTTTTTATAAATGTTCAATTTTAGTGAAAGTGACAATCTTAAAAACGTAATTAAAAATATATTTTTAAAAGGTTTGGTGTTAGTGACGAATGATATTTTGTTTGTAGAGAACACGTTTCTTTCGTAAATTAATTATATTAATACAATTTTGTCCTTTTTTGTGACGTTATTTTCCATCTACACAAGTATATAATATAATGCCTTTCACCAAATTCTTGAAATGGTTATTTGAAGTCAAAGTCTACATAATAATTATTATTGTATTCGAGATACTTGTTTGAGATTTTTACGAATCTCTAAATCTCTTGAATATCATAGGATTAGAGAATTCTAGCGTCCCATCTCTAAAAAAAAAACACATCAGTAAAACAAATAAATTAAAATAAATGCTAACATAAAAAAGTGCTCATTCCAAGAGGCTCTGAATACTTTTACTTGAGTTTTTATGAATGAAATTCTTTGTTGTAAATTTAACAGATAAATAATGTTGCTTGATTGGAGAGTAGGCATCGATAACTTTTCCTGGAACGACAACAAAGAACCCACTAGCAGAGTTGGCTGCAATGGCCTAACATTGTCCCACATAATGGGGTGATTCGAACAAGTGTGTCTCCACGTATTCATTCCAGGCGAATGCTGATGATGGTCTATTATTGAAAAGTGATGGAATGGAATATAGGCTACTTCATATATCTCCCCCCATTGTTATACGATGGAAAAAGTCTCCCACCATTAGAAAACAAACTTTTTAACTTGTATTGATGAGGTCCTTAAAATTCCCTCTCCTTAACCTTTGTACTCTTAGATTAGCTATATTAAGTACGAAAAATAGTATCATAAATCCACTTCACGGCTAATAAATCGGGGAATTAGATACAAGATTACGAACGAATGAGAAAAAGTCCATTATTTACTTTGACGCCAATGACAGTTAAAAAGTCTATTTTCATATTATACATCCCGGGTGAGGCATTTAAATTGAGACAACAGAATATTATGAAAACGAAGCATTTTAAAAAAAATTGCTTAGGTCAAAATATTTTTGTTTTCAAGGGGGAAATAAAACAGCACTAACTATTTTTGGTTTGGTGGACGTTATCAAGGTTATTTCAAGGTCAACTTTTTTTTTTAATGAATACCTATAGTTATTATTTTAACAGAATTTAATTCAACACACAAAAAATCTACTTTTGCCTTTTTTTGACGACACCCTCCCAAAATATATTTTAATTTGTATTTTCTATAACAATATTTTTTATACATTTTACTGCATTAAACGTGTATCGATATTAATGGACATTATTTTGAACATTTAGTAAAGTAATTTTATAAATCATATTGAATTTAACGTAATAAAGAATTATATAATGTATTAAAAAGTTCTTAGCTAAAAAGTGTTATAAAAATACAAGTTAAAATATATATTCAAAAAATAATATTAAATAAAAAAAGTTTCAGGCAAAAAGTTGTCTGTTTTTATCGTGTAGAATAAAATGTAGTTTAAAAAAATTATAGGTTTTCATTAAAAAACAAAGTTGACCTTGAAATAACCTTAAAGACTTCCAAAAAATCAAAAATAACTAGTGCTGTTCTCGCTCAACCTTAAAAATTAAAAAACTTTTGTACGAAGTAATTTTTTTTCTAAAATGCTTCATCTTCGGAATATTCTGGTGTATCAATTTAAATGCCTCATCCGATATATATATTGAGTGAGGGATGAGAAAGGTTAAATTTAGAGTAAGTGTATCCACACTTGCTTGAAGGGAGAGTGAAAAACCACCCCAATGCACCCGAATATTCGAACCCCGATTCCTCCGTCATGGGCAGTCAATTCTATCGACGCCACCTTAGACCATACGTCCACCGCACCCGCCTAAGTTATCCAAGACTCAAATCGTCCCGTTTTCTAATCGAAAGCTCATCCACCTGGAGGTGTGACTGTAACTGGGTCAGTCTAGAGTTCAAAGGACTCGTTCTAAAGCTGTTGTTATTCTGGATGTGACGTCCGCCGCCCGAACACTGGCCGTGACGGACAGAGCCACAAACCTTTCATAGGGGAGGAATGACAAGTGCGTTGGCTCAAAACTTTGCCAATCATTTAGATACGAGTGTATTTCTTTAGCACCGCGTCTTACTACCCACTCGGATTATACGTGTATGCACTAATTACACTGTGTTGGAGATTAGGAGGGTTAAATTTGAGGAAGTGTACCAGCATTTGCTTGGAGGAAGAGTAGAAACCCATTTAGCGGTAGTAAAAATCTAGCCTCGATACACTCGACCGTGATCAAACCCCTGTATCCCCGTCTGCAGCCCAGTCTAGTCCATTGTGAGGGGGGTAGCGCTTTAGACCATGCGGCCACCGAAGCGAGTTTATAGTTGTAATTGTTTTTTTTTTAAGCTTTTATTAAAGTTATTTGGGTTCATGATGGAGGTAAAGCGGAAAGACCACCCTCCCCCTTCTGCGACACCAGTTTCCTCTCATTGGTCGTGCCATTGTCTCTCTTAATCAATCTAACTAATTGACACAATTAATTACAATTCAATAGACACATAAACCAAATTATAGGACGATATAATATGTGCGTGATTTGTTTTCACGGGCGCGCACTTACGGGTCATTAGCGTCGGACAGACTCAAGTTTATTCTATGCAGGTCTACATAATGTAGGCCTATTTATACATTTTTTAAATCTAAATTACAAACCTTGTTCACATATTGCAATCTTTCGGGAAGAAAATGTATTTCATTATTACGTATCACAATAATAAAGCGTACGCGAACTTTCTCTATACGTTTAGATTTTTTCGAACTGCGATTTTATAAATAAAAAATAAATTTAAAAAAAACCCACACACGATGAGCCACCCTTCCCCCGGGCGAAACCATAAAAAACCACGCTTCTCTGACGATTTGGGCGATACGCCACTAAACTGCAGAAACACTCGATAGCGGTGTCAACAATAATCGATATATACGCTTCCAAATTTTCACACAAAGATGTTCTGATCGATTCAAACCCTAGGATTGCCTTGGATTGAAATAATATTTAAATACGAAACAATACAAGTTCATTGAGTATCTTGTTTTTAAAAAAATGCGCTTTCACACAACAAAAAAAACAATTCACAGCTTTTAGCTTCCTTGCACTCCTACTAAACATAATTTGTATGACAACTATCTAAAAAAAAAAGCTGTTCTAATTTCGAATGTTTAAAAAAAGAACAGTGGTTACACCCACCTTGATCCCATGACGCCATGGTAGCTAGCTGGCAGTCAACTGAACTAGCATTAGTAAACAAGTTTTCACTGAGTCCGGGCTGTGCCTGCCTTGTTTACCGACTAGAAACTTGGCCTCAAGTATTCAGTGGCGCTCGCTAGTTGCTGTTGAAGGAGGGAAAGAATTAATTAAACAAAGCCATGAAAGAATGACAACGCTTAATAAGAACAGTCGTATCAAGATGTTGACGTTGGAGTGAGACAGAGAGAGTGTGTTTGTGTTCGCTCGCATACGAGATAAACTAGGGGGGAAATAATTTAAACTTCCTTTTATACTATTCATAAATAAATAAATAAATATGTCCAAGACAAATATTTTTCCTGAATTGTTTTCAGATCGTTAAAATATGAAATGTTGTAGAGTTAAAAATATATTTTTACAACGTTCGATTTATTTTGAATTTTGAATCCCACTCTCGCAAGGGAGCCCATGTGGGTTTTCTAAAAAGGGGAGGGAGGGGGCGGGATTGGAGTTTCATCTGCCGGAGGTATGGTACCCCCTCCCCTCCTCGAGTGAAAATTTCAGGAAATTAACCTTATGGGAGGGTATTTTAGAGCATCTGTGTTTAAAGAGCCAATTTTAGCAACAACAAAATTTCTGTGTACCCCCTCCCCTTCTCGAGTGAAAATTTCAGGAGTTTAACCTTATGGGAGGGTATTTTAGAGCATCTGAACATAATTCTGTGATCATTATGTGTGTTTAAAGAGCCAATTTTAGCAACAACAAAATTTCTGATAAATTAATAAATAATAAAAGCTAGTTGTAGCTTAATCCATTGAAAAGAAACATTATGTTTTTCATAAGTTTATTCAAGAGAAAAAAATGAAAAGAAAGCTGATGAAGAGGGATTGGGAGGAAATCTATATTTTATTATTTTTATCTGTTAACTCGGATATTGATGATTCAAAGTTGTTAGCAGCAAATTGCAGCCAAATACCAAAACACTATTTTATTTTTTTCATACTAACAAAAACTAACAAACTAACTAACAACTAACAAAACTAACTAACTAACAAAAAAAAGTAGTTATAACAGATTGATAGGGGGGCTGGAGCCCCAATTCATCCCCCATGTATGGGCGCCTATGCACGCTAGTAAACAAATAATTCAAACTAACTATGGTACAAGTAGTTTTACGGTGTCATTTGATCTATTAACAACAGTGTTGTTGTTTTGTTGAATTGTTCGGTTGTTGCTTTTTAAAACGTCTACCAGAGAATATTTTATCTTTAAAATGAAACTTCCTTGCCTTTTTGAATATTCTATTAAATAAGGGGCTTTCTTGACAAGTTTAAAACTATCTTAAATTATTACTCGGCGGGTGTTTGTACAGTCCAATTTCCATATGAAGAGCCTTCCTTATATGACATACCCTAGTCTCAGCACGACAATTCTCTACCACTGAGCTATCCAGGGTCCATCCCGTGCTCAAGGTCATTCTTCACTTATAAGGCTGAGTCTGTGATCGACGTGTGTGATCGTCAGATAAATATGAGCGACCAATAGTAACGCGAGCTACCAAACACCACAGCCATATGCGACTCTGAGGGCTGTTATGCTGCCAGTAATACAAAATAAGATTGTAATTAAAATGAGATTTCGATTAATATTATAACACAGGTTGCAAATAATTGTAATTACGGCGCTGTCCATATGGAGGGGACCACGGCATAACAGCCTTCCCGAGTCGCAGATGTCTGCGGTATCTGATATCTGATCGTGATACTATTGGTCGATCATGACGTGTAGCTGACGATTACACACGTCCATCACAGACTCTGTCTTAAAACTATGAGTGACTTGAGCATGGAAGGAGTCCTGGGTATCTCAGTAGTAATGCATTGGTGCGCTAAACCAAGGGTCACCGGCTCGATTCCCGTGTCCAAGCAGGACTGTCCTTATCAGACATGGGCCCTGGGTGGATTTCGTTTGTGTGGCCCCCAGTTATCTGCCTCCTCCTTTTCCTAATATAAATATATTAACATTTTTAATTTTTCTTAAATACCACTACAGTAGTTGTACCAATATACCCATTTTTAGCCATATAAAGTATCAGGAAATGCCCTTAAAGGTAAATATATGTAATTATTTATGCTAGAGGCCGTCTTTTTATACGGTTAAGGGTTGATTTCTCCCCCAAAAAACTTGATCTGTATAAAGGTACAAAGAACAAATGTGCTAAGTTTGAATGAAATCGGTGGAAGCGTTCAAAAGTTATCGCGAGACATTTCCACCACAAACAGACAAATGCAAATCGGTGGAGTTAAAACGGAGAACTCGCTTCACTCGTTCATTAAATTTTCATTTGTTTTTACACTTTGACCATATTCGCTAGATCGCATGTACAGGGAGCCTGCTTACGAGCGCGCGAGCAAAAATTTCCCAACCCAACTTGTTTTTTTTATCTGTGACATCTAAGAAAGCGCGGAGCCCCCCGAGTCTCGGGGCTCTATGTGGCTGCACCATTTGCACACCCCAAGGGCGTGTCCAGGTGGCGTTTTTAAACTAATTTAAATTAATATATTATTATTTTCATTTTATATATATTGATTGATAGTATGCATTAAAAGTTACAGCTACAGACAGATCACGTGACTTAGCGTATGGGCACGTGAAAGTAGATTTAGAAGCGTTTCTAGATGTCAGATCAGGCCTTTTCTATGAAAACTGGAATATATATGTCTTACCAACCATCCGTGATATCTTCTGAATCACACTAAACTATGTGAGGATGAGAAAGGTAGGATTTTAAAGGATATATATCCACATTTGCGTGAAGGTAGTGTAGGAAACCATTTAGGAAAACCCATGACCTGAATCCAAACTCCGACCTCACCGTCACTGACAATACAATCTCTTTCGAGAATGACGCTTTATACCGCGCGACCACCAATGCGGGATGAATTACTGATGAGGAAATCATAACATGTTTTTATGTTAGATATTCCAAACCCTTGGGTAGTATTTTAATACCTTCTGATGACAAGTTTAACATTTAAATCAAAATGCGACTCTAGTTTTACTGACCAATAAACTGATGTCATTGTTTTTGTTCGACAGTATGGCAGCTTGCAGAATATTACTCACTAAATGTGAATGCGCCGCGAGATAGATCACCTAGGCAACTTGCCGTACGTTGCTGTGTTAAGTAATATCAAACCACCAGGGGCCAACCTTCTAATACGCATGCGCAATATTTTACTGCCGTTTAGTTACTGCGCCAGTCGTGAACATTCGTACCAAGTTTAGAAAGAGTTTAATTGAACCGACGCTTAAGGGCCCGGGTGAACCGGGTGGCCACCCGGGGGCGTCAGCTTGAGGGGGCGCCAAACAGAGCACCATCTTAACCTGAAATAACTTTGGAATTATATGAAAATAATCCCCAAACCTAAAGTAACCTGGGCGTAATAGTGGAGATGCTAAGCATAGCACTCATTATATTTTGAAACCAACATAAAAATTTGACATAGTGGTATAGTTTTTTTGGTCAATAAAATGGGATATGTCACTTTTTAAAAATTAATTTACATCCGCCATCTCAAAATTTGGCGCCATAAAACGGTCTTTTGGAATTATTTCTTAAACCGTTCATTATATTATCAAAATTAAAGAGGCGAACTTTGTCTACAAAACATGTTTTAATAGTCTTCTTTGTGATCCTAACAATTTTCGTAGTGAAATGTTTGTAGTACTGTATTATAACCATTTATGGAGATCCACTTCATATTATTTTCATGTTACACTTAGGTTAGGTTAGGTTAGGTTTGGCATGAGCGTTGGAACAATTTAATTTGGTTGGGGAGGGAGGCGGTGTTAACCTAAGTTTATAGCATGATGTAAAGACTTACTCTTAAACCCAAAGAATCAAGAACATTATTATTTTATACAATAGTGATATAACTTTATTTTTGTGAGAGGAGGTCGTAGGGCCAAGAACCAAAAATAATTTTCTGGACTTTCTAACCTTCTCTCTCCAGTTAAGGTTAGAAAATTGGATTATTCTAGAAGCTCTTTTAAGTGATTCTCGTTTATAGTATTTTTGAAAATCAAACTTGTTTAACAGCTATTTAGAATAGTGCTCCCCATAAAATATTTTGAAATTTGTATACTTCTAGAGGATATTTGGAGTAGTCTTCCTTTGGCAAATTTTTGAAAAACGGACAACTCTATAAGCTATTTTAAGAAAAAATATTCAAACTTTGATTTGAATTTAAATAGACTCTGCAAACTCCTATGGTGTATAACTACGCATATAGGCCAAATGAGTTGTTAGATGTGGTGATGAAAAAATAAATTCTACCTGAATCACTGAAATAATCTAAAATATTAATATGATTGCACAATAAACACATGCATCAGAATCCTAACTAGACATCCAGGATGTTTAAAGCGTACATATCAGGAATATGAGTTCTTAATGACTAAACTGCGGTCTTCCTTAATGACCGCAGCTGTGACTCAAGACATGTCACTGACCGACAACCCCAAATGACCAATAGTCCCTAATGGCAGATGAAATACGCCAGATCTTCATCCCCTCAGAGGGGAAATCCTTTTCACTTACCTGTATAGAGAAAGTATTGTAATTGCCAATGTTTTTATGGATCTTGATGTTTGTGCTCCGCCGAACTAGAAAAACTAAAAAATAAATTCTACCTGAATCACTGAAATAATCTAAAATATTAATATGATTGCACAATAAACACATGCATCAGAATCCTAACTAGACATCCAGGATGTTTAAAGCGTACATATCAGGAATATGAGTTCTTAATGACTAAACTGCGGTCTTCCTTAATGACCGCAGCTGTGACTCAAGACATGTCACTGACCGACAACCCCAAATGACCAATAGTCCCTAATGGCAGATGAAATACGCCAGATCTTCATCCCCTCAGAGGGGAAATCCTTTTCACTTACCTGTATAGAGAAAGTATTGTAATTGCCAATGTTTTTATGGATCTTGATGTTTGTGCTCCGCCGAACTAGAAAAACTCTGTATAGAGAAAGTATTGTAATTGCCGATGTTTTTATGGATCTTGATGTTTGTGCTCCGCCGAACTAGAAAAACCCACTGAATTTTATAATTCAATCTGTCCTGGGGCTACAACCAAAATGATTTGGTTGTTGTATGGGTGTACCTCGAGGTGAAATCAAGATTTCAATTCTAACTCTAAATTAGGGGTGGTTTTTCTGATGACCTAGTTCTGGAAATTCAATATTTTCAGAAATGGATCTAACAATTTAGTTTAAAATGAATGTCTGGGGGTGTTTTAAATTTAAAATAACAGTGAATACTTGTGTTTCATAGAACTATTCGTTTAAAGATAGTTTAATGATAGCCGTCTTAAGAAAATGTTAGTTCATCACTTTGAAAGGGGAAACCCGTATTTCACCAATGACCAATTTTTTGACGGTATCAAATCCGGGATCCTTAACTCAGTGGACCACCACACTGCCAAAAGAGCTATTATCTCAAATTATAGTCCAATTCACAGACTAAGGACCTTATCTGACAGCTAGAAAAGCCACTTGATCTATTTTCACGTATTCATATATTGAGTCGTAAGTTCGGCAGTTGCCACTTTTGATGGTTGTTATCAATACCTAAAAAATAACATTAATGATATATTAAAATGTTATCGATGCTGGCCACAAAAAACAAACATATTTTTTTCTAAAGGTTCCCTCATGCCAAAATCATACTCTCACGCCACATAGCATTCTGTCGACTCATTCAGACGTCCAGTGAAACTCTTCCTCTTCCACCCATTAATTTCCGTATCTGTGGGCATGCAGGCTGAGGAGTTAATTTTAGTTGTTTAACAGGGATAGGGAGGTCGAGGAATCCTGGTCGGGTTTTTACCAAACAGTTTTCCCACTCTCTCTCCACACTGGTAAACCCAGTTGGAAGAATTGGACGCAGATGGGAGGGTAACATTAGAATGGACCTGAAAGATATAGGGTGTAATGAGGTGGACTGGATAGAACTAGCTCAAGATAGGGACAGGTGGTGTAATTTTGTAAATCCATTAATTAGTTTCGGGTTGCTAATGCCATAAAGTAAGTGTGTCTCTAACTTCGACCAGGTGTTCTGGGGATTTATTTTTTCCAAAATACTGCTTTGAATACATTATATAAATTAATACTGGTTAAAATTTAGTCTCGTCATAATAAACCAAATTAACTAGTTAATTCATTCTTTTCATCCTGTTATTTTTAAGTCATTTGTAATAAATTCCTGACATTTCTCACACTCCTCTCTGTAACCCTAGATTAGTGACCAGGAGAAGGCTGGAGGTGAACCGACAAAAGAAACTGCAAGACCACAAACTAACGTTCATGGTTGTGGAACATTGACTTGACCCAAAACATGGTTTATATTCTAGTTTAAGGAAACAGGTTGCAAAATAAATATATATATTAGTTTTTAATTCTGTCCTATATACATTTACATATGTTTGCTCAAATTAAATAATACAAAAGTTTCATAATATTAGTAAACATAAAAAAGCATGGTCAATAATTGTTTCAGTCAAATGTGCAAATGTTCACTCAGCGACATCGGTACAGCACAGCAAAGAAAATCTGATACTTTACAGCAGGGGTTGGCAATAGTGCGATCATGCGGTAATTTTCAGTCGGTCGTGTAAGAACACTACATCATCATTACAAGTAGAGATTTAGTCTTTTAAGCTCGCAGATATTTCAAGAACTTTAATATTTGAGTGTGACCAAAATTACCTGGATCGGTCATACTTAGTAATTTGTTAAATTAAATTTAATTAATTTTAAATTTAGAATGGCACCTTGAATCCTTCGAATCCCTCAAACTCAAAAGGATATTCGAGAAAAATTTTAAATTCGAGACTCAGATCCCTAAAAAAAAATATTTTTTCTTTTAAATTTTGCAAGTGAAACTTGTTTTAAAGGTCTAGTACTACTTATTGGTAGTTTAGAACCATTTATAATAATTATAGGATTAACTTAACAACCAGGTCCCAGACCAGTAATTTAACCCTAAACTGAATGTATGAATGTTATAATGAATGGATTATTATTAAGATTGTTAACATTTAGTTCCTATTTGTATTTTATATTATTCTATGAGTTTTATGTTCCCTCTTATGTTCAAGATTTTTTCAAAGATTTGGATTCAGAGTTGAGATTCGGGATTTGAAGGTAAGTTGGAGATTCATATTCATAAAATAGTGGATTCGAACCAACTCTATTTAAAATGAAAATGTGCATTTTATTTATTTATTTTTTATTTTTCCTATATAGGTGGGAGCATGTATTTTAGGAAAATTAAATTTAAGGAATAATTAAAAGACGTATAGAAAAACAAAACAAAAAGTAGAGTGGAAAGACAGTAGGTGATTGCAAACCTTTTGATAAGTTTATAAGTCGATTCGGCTTTAAAGAGGTTACTGACCGCTGAACATAAACCAGTTGTGTATCCTTTACAATAATTCTATAAATAATGTAATACAAATATTACTTACGCATAGCAAATACCTCAAAGTATTAACCTATAATAATATAAGGTTCAATAGAGTTTGTCTAAACAAGATTTCACTGTACAAATAACAGATATAAAGCTAAAAATATCAGTCCTTTTAATTGTGTCGAGTTTCAACGCGACACAGACTTTCCCCCCAGTCCTTGACATTTTCGTCTAGCTGTGGATGGGAGATGCGAGGCGTGGCGGTGTCGCCATATTTCTCGCGGCTCGCACCTGCTGTTCCCGCCGACACTCCTCCACTTGCCTTTCCAGTTGTTCCTTCAGCACAAGGAGTTCTCTAGCTCGCTGGAACACTGGGTCCTGGTGAAAACGAGGAATATACAGTCATTAGAGCAATGAATCGGTCAGCAAACGAGGAATATACAGTCATTAGAGCAATGAATCGGTCAGCAAACGAGGAATGTACAGTCATTAGAGCAAGCGAGCAACGAATCGGTCAACAAACGAGGAATATACAGTCATTAGAGCAAGCGAGCAGCGAATCGGTCAGAAAACATGTGCCTACTTACAACATGATTAATAAGGAGGGTGTGCGAAGCTTCAAAAACAATCATCATCATAAAACAAAAATGGCTTTGAGAGGTATGAAATTTTCACTATCATGAACTGTTTCCAGCCTGCAGCCGGACCAGTTTAGCAAAATTCTTCTGTCCTTCCACCATTCTATATAATTTACTCTAGTCCATTATCCTCCTCTCACTCGCACACCTACTGTTACCTGCTCCTCCCATCTATTTCTTAAGTCTTTCTTGCAGTATTTTCACTCCAAATTCAACTCGATAATAATTCTCCTCGGGGTTCTTTCCTTTTCCATTTTATTTTACTTGTCCATACCATCCCACCCTTGCTTCCTTCACTTTATCATGTACCACCTGTAACCCAGAATAACTTCATTCCCGTGGCCTCCACTCTCCTTGTCTCTCTTACACTCAATGTCCATGTTTCCGCTGCATGTGTGACAATGGGTACAAAGTACGCCCTATACAACCCCCTTCTCCTTTCCATAGTAGGTCTCTTATGTATCTGTAGAACATCTCTATACTGCCCTTTCTTCTCATTAGATCTTCTCTAAGCCCCGACCCTTTTTAGAATCCATACTCGATTAAAAATTCTGAATCTTGATATTTGAATAATTTCTTATCAGATTCAAAATTTAAAATCCAAATTGATGCCAGATTCGGATTCGATGGATTTTTTGTCCAAAATTCGAATCTATCAGTCAAAAATTGTAATGATTTTAACTTTTTAAAGAAGTTATCGTAGATTCGTTATTTGGACATAGTTTACTAAAATTATTTTTTAGTTGGACTCAAAGAATATATATAATTTTTCCTGTTATTGATAATGTTTTAATTCTAAAATATTCGATTCGGGTTATATTCAAAACATTTCCATTCCAAAACATTCAATTTGGCTTCGATTCAAACCGTTTTCAATTTAAGTATTAGATTTGAGTTAGTAAGACAAGATTTTGATTCGAAATTGAAAATTTTGGATTCGCAGAGGCTTAGCATATCCTAGGGGTGAGCAAATCTTCAAAACTTTGACTTGGGTTAAAAAAATATATCAGCTTCAATTTAGTTTCGAAAAAAATTCCAGCTAAATCAATAAAAATATTGACAGCTAAATTATTGTTCACTTACTGCCATTTTGAGCTGTTACTTAGGTTACAAATTAATAATTAATATTCATATAAAACAATCTGAAGTAATTTATTTGGATGTTGTGTTTAGTGACGTATTTTGTCAGCTTAGAATGAAATATTACAAAAAAAATAGTGCAATGAAACAGTTTCTAAATCATTTTACAAGTTTTAAAAACCAAACACAATATAATATTTTTTTCCAAAATAAAACTATTATTAACAAAAACTATTTGAACTTCGATTCAAAAATGTTCGCTTAAAGTTCACTTCAAATTTTAAAAGTGGACTTCACACACCCCTACCTCAATGGTTTTATAAACAACTTGAGAAAGAGACCCCCCTTTGTGCTCAAACCCCCTTCACTGACCTGAGGCCTCATGCTAGGGTTCCAACGGCAGTAGTGCCCTTTCCACAACGTGATGTGCCGCATACTCGCCACCGGTACGAGCACGTGCTGCTGGCCAATCCCAGACCAGTATAGCGGGTTGCGGTACTCGTCCATGTTGGTGTTTATGTACGACCAGAGCGAGACCGTCTGCTGCTTCACGCCTTCCAACGCTCGCTCCCGATCACTGATGCAAACAAATATATAGTTGAGCCTATTTTGTTCTAAGGGGGCATTCAAGTATTATGTAAGCACCTTATGGCGTTGGCGGTGTTCGAGCTTTGCTTATTTTTGCTGAAAGGGGGGTGGGGAGGAGGCGTCATAACAAGGCTTAAGTAAGACAGAGAGAAAGGGGCAAGAATGGGGCAGTGACCCAGCCATCCCAAATGAATGTGTCGAGACGTGGATTCACGAACCTTGGTTATCAGATTAGAGGTAGTTTAGAGTTTTTTTATAACTATAATAATCCATGTATTCATATATCTCCATAAGGAAAACCTCTTTTCGCTTTATGAGGTAATTGTATTATATTTGGAAGAACATATAGTAAGGGTGGATGGAAACATATAAAAGGGAACACACACAAAATGGCTTTTACAATGAAAAGAAGAACAGAGTTCACACTTTACATTGCTGCCACTGGACAAAGATCGATCGTCACCGCCCAATCGCCCGACCTAGGTTTCATTCTATCAAAACTCATCAGGGAGGAGTGTGAAACACGCAACGCAACTTCCTAAAAGAGGAAACAAAAAAACTAAAGGTAGAAAATGGAAGATTGTAAAGAATGATAGGATACTTTGATAGCAACATGTGGGGGATCGGGCGGTAGTGAGTGATTTTCTTTTCATTGTAAAAGCCATATTGTGTTTGTCCCTTTTATATGTTTATATGTTGGACTTGGTGTTGTTCCTGTCCTAGTCTTAAGTTAGATTATAAGGTATGTGAAGCTAAGACAGACCTAACCAGCCGGTAGGGGGAATGACCCAGGCCACAGGCTGGAGACAGTAGTGGATGTTAAATAAGTAGATATTGTTAATAGCGTCAGTGTAGTGAGTGTAACACCTGTTGCAAAGGAACGTCCCGAAGCGACAAGAGTACAGGTGGTCCAGTATCGTGATGAGGAAGTAGTCGTTGAACTCAAAGGCGTTAGGGAACTGAGTCGTTATCTGCCAGACGCAATCTATAAACTGCAAGAACACCGGCGACCGGTCAGCGTCCGAGTGGTGTTCATCCCCGTGACCAATCCGCTGCAACAACACCAGTTCCAATTGAAACTATTATATATTTTTTTAAATTTTCTATCATTATTATTTCTATTATTTACGCTTAAATACTAATTATGTTATTGAGTTATGAATTGGAAAGGTTGAATTTAGAGGAAATAAACATGCATTTATGTGGAGGGAGAGTGGAAAACCATTTAGGGGAAACCACCCCAGTTCACCCGACCAAGATTCGAACCTCGATCTCCCCGTCTTTGGCAGTCTAGCTCAACATGAAACTAGCGCCGAAGCTAACTACGCCACTGAGGCGGGTCATTTTTTTTTTTAAGGAGAATCATTTTGAATCGTACAAACTGCAAAGCTACATTTTGTTTATTTTAGAGTAATCACTCAGAAATTTGCATGCTTTTTTTTTTCTAGGGGTTTGCAATTACACAAAAAAATCGAGTTTGAGTCGAGTTTTAGTAGTTGTTCAAACTCGATTTGAAGATTTTTAAAAACTCAAAAAATTTGCATAGTAGGAATTTTCATTTTTATCTTGAAAATTTAGAGTTTAATTAATGTGATTCAATTTTAAGATATTATTTCATAGCGAACAAAGTTCTTAAATATTTAAGTATGATCATAACCTTTTCCACAAAATTTTCATTTTTAAAAATGTTTGTTTGTACTTATGGTCTATTACAAAAGGGCAAGTGAAATATTTCTCTATTTTATATTACTAGAAACCCCTCTTGTTTTATTCAAACTCAATTCAAACTCTACTCAAAAATTAAAATGCCTACTCCCACAACCCTAATTTTTCCCTCCTTACTATCAAAGCCAATTTTTTATAAGAAGATAAATTTAAATACAGTCTTCTTCATAAAATATTGCTTAAGACAATATGCTTTCTTTTTGATAAAAAAAGTAGCTTTTTATGAGCATGGTTGATATGAGCAATAGTATCCTGAGGGAAAGTTGTTTTTACTAAGTTGATCACAATGTGTACAGGTGGTCAAGGTTAAATAAGCCTGTGTGAATCAAAGATTTTAAAATTGAATCTAAATCTTTGTTTACAAAATAACTTATTTTTATCACTGCGTCTCACTACCTGTTTGGACTGTACATGGGCACACTAATCACACTAATGTTTGGACTGTATGTGTGTGTCACTAATTACACTAATGTTTGGACTGTATACATACACACTAATTACACTAATGTTTGGACTGTATGTGTGTACACTAATCACACTAATGTTTGGACTGTATGTGTGTGCACTAATTACACTAATGTTTAGGGATGAGGAAGTATACAACATTTGCGTGGAGATAAATTGAAAAACCAATTAGAAAAAATCATCCTGTGTACACCCAACCAGGATTCAAACCCGGTCAGCAGCCCGGTCTACCCCGAGAGTGACGTCTTAAGACTATTCGACCACCGATGGGGGTTAACTCAAAATATCTTCTGAATCAGATATCATTTTTGTAAATTGTTAAAATCAAATCAAATCTAAATTGAATATTTTACAAATAAATATTTTGGATTGAATCTGAATCATATATTTTTATGGAAATTTTTTGAAATTAATTCAAATTGCATGTTTGATATAAATCTTTGCTATATTTGGATGTTAAAGTTCAAAGGTTGGCACAAACTTATGATCAAACAAAGTAAGATTGTAAGAAAGAAGTAAAACACTGCTAACTGCAATATATGACGTACTTACGTGTTGAAACTTGTGGCCGTAGCTCAACCATTCCTTCTCAATGAGAACTTCAAACCCTTTTATTGTCCGGTAGTACGGATCCAGCATGAGCATCGGCAGGGCGGTCATCTGAGGGCAGACGGAAAACACTTCACGACATCCCAAAATACAACTACTAAAACATTCTCTTGATATATGTCCGACTAGCGTTGTTTTAAATACTATTCCATTAATTATATGTACCAATAGATTTTTTTAACAAAAGCACCTTTTTAAGATCTGTTATGTTATTTCCTTTAAATGTTCCTATCTAAGTGTCCTAACATTCTTTACAATATTTATTTCTATAACTTTTGTGTTTTTTGGTTTCCTCTTTTAGGAAGTTGTGTTGCGTGTTTCACACTCCTCCTCCCTGATTAGTTCCGATAGAATGAAACCTAGGTCGGGGGATTGGGCGATAGCAATTGATTTTCTTCAAGAGGCAGCCCTAACTATTTGTCCTGTGGCACCAATGTAAAGTGTGAACTGTGTTATTCTTTTCATTAAATTTTACATAATTAACCATTATTTGCAAATCAAATGCCAAGTAGTGGATTTAACGAAAAGATCCGATTTTTATTTATTATACATTGAAATATAACACAGTAAACTCTAAGAATAATTTCAATTTCATTTTAATATGCTAGTAAAAGTCGGGGTCGACATTTTTCTTGAACGATAAAAATCTGTAGCACAACTTCCTTTGGAAGGGAAGTAAAGCCATCAGTCCCATGTCGATTGTGGCTTGTAAAAGAACCTTGGAAGGTATGGGAAAATACCTTTCCCGGTAAAATTGATGGCTTTTAGCTCTCAATCATAGAAATTCTTGTTTGATGATATAATTAGATGGTTCATAAAGTGCATGTTAAATACCTAAAATAAATAAAATTAAAATAGTACACATGAAATAAGATTTGTTTGCTTCTCTTTGATTTCTAATTTAAAAATGATATTCACACATACACCCCTAATATTCAATCTTCGATTCAGCTTCACTTCAAATATAAAAAAGTGGACTTGGTTCACCCCTATTGATCTTTAATTTCTTCTTCTTTTTATCACAGCATCTAAAGGCCCTGACACAGACTCCGTAAGCTCCGCATCCTTATAGTCCTTAAGGGTCCTTAGAAATTTAAATTCGTATCCGTAATCATGTGACCATGCCAACCAATGAGAAAGTTGGAAACAATATCCAATAAAATGCTTCAGACGATATCCCAGCAGAGTAATATTATAACATAAGTAACTACTCAACACACTTTTATAAAACGTTCAGGATATTTCTGAAATAACTCGGTCCATAAGATTAGTTTATAATTTTGTATTTGTTTTCAAAGCAACAGATCCTTTGGCTGCCATTGGTGCTTTTATTTCGATGCGCGTGTGCGCACGCTTACTTTGGTGTGATTGGTAGTCTTTAGCAGTCCGTATCGACTAGTCCTTATAAAGTTAAAGTTGAATCAACTCCTATGGAGTGGCAAGGACTACGGTATTAAGGCTAAGGACTCTATATATAGTGCAATCTATTAGTGTGGAGTCGATCTATTATGGAGTACTAAGCACCTTACAAATACCGAGCCTGTAGTTAGGCCTTTACTACTTGCTCAGGTTATATAAGCCTATGTACTAATTAACCTAATGAGTTAAGGAAAAGTAAGATTGAATTTAAGAGGGTGAGCAGTTACCTGAGCTGTTCTATCCCAGCCGTCGGAACAATGCACCAGTACAGACGTCTTGTGGTTCTCCACCTTGTCCACAATCCTGACAGCGGCCGCCAGGATGCACTTGATGTGCTTCAGCCAATACGTCGACTCCACCCCGGACAACCAGCGAGTCTCTTCGATGTTCGGGAAGCAAAGTTCTAGAAAAAAAAAAGTGTTTCTTCTACCATTTAACTTACTAAATACACGAGAACAATTTTTTTTAAATGTTATAGACTAATTTTACTGTCTAGAATTTGGTCCAATCTACTAGTTTACAAACAATCAAATCTTAAATTCAATTCTGAATCTTGGGGAAAAATGACAAATACAAGAGATAATATCTAAATCTTGATATTTTTTGTTGTAAAACATTCAGTTGAATTAACTTATTATATTATTATTTTATGCAGTCCTCAAGGGTACAACTTTGTTACATATTATTTAAGGGTACAATTATAGGCCACACCAAGGTTTTATAAAGGCTGTTTTTTGGGAAAAAGGGGTGGCCTATTTTCGGGTAAATAAGCTATGTTGAGGCTGAATTACCAATAAGCAGAATTAAAGCTCTAAAAGAAGTTTAAACTAAAGTTTAAAAAAAAACCAGATGTATAAATATTTTTTTAAATCTCGAATCTTTGACTATTCTTAAACTGAGTGTCGCCTCCCTGGTAAAACACAATAACTTAAAAATAAATCAAGCAACGAGACAACACCCTTAGTTTTTATTTCAAACGTAAGGCCCAACAAACCTTTCAGTTTCCTCAGCGACTCCCTCATGACGTGGATGTTGTGTATGTCCAGGAAGACCAGTTCCGCATTCTGATACGCATCCTCCGACTCATAGCCACCCCCTTTGGCTTTGTTGGCGATAGCGTTGGCACTGCGGATACACAACCAACGTTACGAGGTGAATTTAAGGTGTCATTCTCGCAAAAGATTCAGGCTAGCTACAAAACTTATATCATAAAATTCCCGACTTATACAAATACATTTTTCAATTTTTGCTAACTTAACCCTTTTCCAGCATTCAATGAAGGATGAAATTTTTTTCCCTATTTTAATCATGCATTTAAAAATAAAAAACAAGCAACTATTAAACAACAACATTTGAAAAGTTATTTTTACAGTGTTTTCTTATGTGAATTATTTGTGGCGGTGTAAATATGGTGTGAATAACAACTGTATAACCATCTCAGGCTTGATGCAGGGCTAGACAGTGATATTAGTCATATGTAGGAGAAACTAAATATCTAACTTTTATTCTTGTGTTTAGGTAAGAGGGATTCAAAGTCCACTTTTTCAATTCAAAGCGAGCTAAAAACAAATTTATGAAATACTCTCGAAGCAAAATCAAAGTTTGAATATTTTTTGTCAGTTTTTTTTATGCTCGAAAAAAAATTATTATTTTGGTTTTTTATAAAATTTTACACACTAAAATTACGTGTAAAAAGTTTTATTACACAATCGTTTGTAATATTTATTTTTATTTTGATAAATAAAATGATAATGACAACTTACAATTCGTTTGGTTCTAAATTTTTTTTCTACATGAATGTAGTTTTGTAATATATATAGCAGCTAAGAATGGCTATAATTGAAGATTATTGGCGAAGATGCATAAGTGTTGACCGGAATTTTTTTCTAAGCAAAGTTAAAGTTGATATTTGTTTTAAAGCAGAGTCGAAGTTTTGAAGCTTCACACACCCCTATTTTGAGGTGTGAAATTAATTTTTTTTAGCCAACGTTTAAATTCCATGATTTTTCCATATCTTTAGTAAAATACTCTAACATTTTCAAGTTTTCCATGATTTTTCCATATCTTTAATAAAATGCTCTGACATTTTCAAGTTTTCCCTGACATGTGGTTTTCCACTTTCTCCCCTCCATACAAATGCGGGTACACCTCATCTAAATTCAACCTACTTTGCCCATAAAATAAACATGTTTGTATTTTGTATTTTCTAAGTGTCTTCTTACCAGAATGGTTAACACTTGCTAACATACCTAGGCCGCGCATCCATGATGAAGAGCTTGTGCGACTGAGCGTTGGCGTCCATGATGAGTTGGATGTAACGTTCATCCTCACGGCAACGCTTGCCGCTCACACCCACCAGTGGTTGGGAACATCGGGTTATGGTGGCCTGTGTTGAGATATAACGTAAGGGTGAAGCCATTAGTTCAGAGAACTCTCGAGTGTGTGAGAGGAGATTGTTTATGACATTCCAAGAGCAGTTGGTCAACATGTGTCGGTAACTTTGTAAACATACACAACAAACACAAAGAAGAGAAAACCCTTTTAAAACTGTGCAAGAAACCAATTTTGTTCACTTATCAAATATAATTTTAAAGTTGGGGCAAATCAACTATTTCACTAGTTCAAATCTTTATTTTACCTTCAAATCTTGAATATCTAATTTTAACTTGAATCATGGAAAAAATTTATGAACATAAGAGGAAATAGGAATATAATATAAAAGACGAAATAGTAAATAAAATGTCCGACACCTTAGCTCAGTCGGTAGCATGTATGTCTACTGAGCAAAGGATCCCAGGTTCAATTCCCGGTATGGCCGAAAATTTACATATAAAAGGAACAAACATAATATGGCTTTTACAATGAAAAGAAGAACACAGTTCACACTTTACATTGCTGCCACTGGACAAAGAGATAATTGTTGCTTCTTGAAGAAAAAGATATGTTTTAATTTTTTTAAATTTCGAATCTGATATTTTCTCAAATCCTCAAATCTCAAATATCTTCAAGGGTTTGAGAGCCCAATCACTAATTATTTTACTTTTTTTATATTTCATCTTGCCATATTTTTTTGTTTATTATAATTAGAGATACACGCTCAATTCTTCGGAGTTCACACATTTTTTTTTCAACTGTTACCTGACTCTCTGGATGTATCCAGGAAAGAACTGGGATCCGACCCCGGGAACGGAATGCCGCCACGGCCCGCAAGTCGTCATCGCTGGCTTGAGCAGGAACCGCCCACACCGTCGGATAGGTGTCGCAAACCTCATAGTCTTCATTCAGCTTAGAGATCTTCCACATGTCGTTGGGAACTCCCTGAAAACAGATTATAGTTGTATACCCCATCTGCAATGGGAGTGTAGGTAAGTGATAGCTAGTAGAAAGGTCTATATTTCAAACATTGAATGGAAGTCACTAATGTTAAAATGTGTGGAAATAATTATTATGTTCTTAGTATAATATATACTATAATATCACTCAGAAGTGTTAATAAAAACTTCTAACAATACTTCCCTAAAGATTAATATATAATTGGTTTTATCACAACTAATTGAAAGAACAAAACATATTAATAAAACTATTATCATTTGTTTCACTGTTGTGGGCGGTTCAATTACTCACCATCCTCTTGAGCTCTGCCATTGGCTCATGGACCGTCCACCCGTTCTCTGAGAAGCTCTCAGTGTATTCAAAGGCAAACAAAGGCAGCTTGTGAGACAAAGGAAACGCATACTGCTGAAGTTTCTCAAAGACGTTGCGTCGAGAATGGTTCTCCTGCTTGTGGGCGAACCTGAGGTTCCTCATGTCTTTACAGAACACCTCTATACCGTAAGAGTTCTCACCTCGGCTGGAAGCCCCTCCCACCTTTTCAATGCGGCTAACCTACGGATCAATGCCAAAATAGTTATGTTACACTTACAAAACAAGTGTTGGAATGATAAACAAAAATATATCAAAAAATTAACAAGGGCTGTTTTTCCTTTCATGTATGTAAAATTGTCCTGCCATGTTTAAATCTCCAGGAGGTTATCCTATAACACAATATTTGTGTTCCAGAAAAACAACGTGTTATCGGTGACATTAGTTAAATGGTAAAATATAAAGTCTGTTCAGCGTAGGAACTGTTTTCTGAAAGGCTTTTTTCCCTACTAGAAGTCTATTATATAGTAGGATATTGGTAGGAAAAAAGACCTTTCAGAGAGTAATTCCTACCGTGAATGGCATGTAGGCCTAGGGATCTATATATTTTCTTAACTATTTGTTAGATATTATATACACAGTGTTGTTTATAAAATATCGTAGAAAAATAAGATGATAATAATAAGTGTTAAAAAAAAGTGGAATAATAGCTTGATTACATGGCACAGAATAAACTTTAATTGAGGAAAACAATTTTGTAATCAAAGCCAATCTGGGAACAGAGGAAGGCCGACTAGAGAAGGTGCAGTTATAATGTTAATGGCAGAAAAATAAGACAAATCCAAGAGACCAACCCTAGTGCATGTACTCTATTCGGTAGAAGCGGTCTGAGAGTAGCACAGTTAAATCACAGTGGCCTGCTATCAGCAACAGGTTAATAGCCATCTCAGAACCATGTTATATACAATAAATCCCTATTGCGCTTATCGGGTTATATTCAAATTGAATAGTAAAAACATGCATTATAGGAGAAACTCCTATATTAGGAATAATAAGTTATTGCAACGATTAAAATTGTTAGTCACACCAAAAAGAGCCAATTAAAACACTTTGAAAATAAATAGTTAAAAACAAGATAGGCCTAACCAAACTATTAAAGCATTATTTATGTGCATACAGTTTTTTGATAGTTTTTTTTACCACACACAAAACACTAAACAGTATTTCAAAATAAGTTTGTGAGCGATAGTTCTCAAAGATTGTGCCTATTTGCACACTCTTTGGTCCGATTAACATAATCGCACGTAGACCCACCACTCCGAGAGGGACATCTACGACGTATGGCGTGTCCCGGTCCATACTGCGGAAGTGCAGCTTGTAGTTGGTGACGGAGAGGACACCCCTCGCGGGGCCACTGTAAGGGCACAGGTATGTCACCTCTCTGGCCACCCCTTGCACCTTTTCCCCGGGCAGTAGGGGAGGGTCATCAGGTCGGGAGGGGGGCCCTGGCTCGGACACGTTTGCCTGGGAACAAGGAGTGAAAAGGAGGTCATTACAAAACTGAAACTGCTGTATCTACAAATAGAACACATCTCTACGGAGCAGATAAACCTCTGTAAACAAATAGTGAGCTAGATATAGCCATGGTCTCAGATTAAGATAGTCTACTAGTGATACACAAGATATTAAATATCTGTTTGTCTGTCCTTCCAGGGCTCACTTTCCCACTTCCCAATACCTCGGAAAGCTGACACAATGAAGCATAACATCTTTATGAAAAAAACTCCAAAAACTTGAAAAATCCAAGATAACAGGGTGATACAATGTATAAAATGAGTCCTAGAAACATGAAACTTTGTATGTACGCTATGGAGAAATCCCAAATTTTAAAACTCCAATCTAAAAACCAATATTGCAGACTCAACTTACAAATAAGTTATTTTTCAAGAATCCCAACAACCTGGCAGAGCTATGGACACAAATCGGGCAAAATATGAAATTGCGCCTTTCAGAGCGAGGCTTAACTGCTAGAACATGTTTATTATTTCTTTGTTTTAATCAGTTATACAAGCCTCATTAATGTTTATTAATATTTTATATAACTACACATTTCCTGATTACCGCTTCTTTTTAAAATAATTAACTTTAGTGAAGTATATATTGTAAGAATTTGTTTTTTCCCGCAGGTTTTTGGACCGGTTCACAATGTGGTTGATCCGAAAGGGGACGCGTTTTATCACCGCAGCTCAAATCCATGACCATTTTTCTTCCTTACATGCAATGTAGGCCTACCCTCAATAAACATATCTTATCAATAAACATATCTTATCAATAATCCTTTTTCAAAATTAATTTAATATAATTATATGTGTGGACAATCTGAAGACTCTCGCAAAGTCAGAGAATACAAAACTGGCTTTAGAGAGAGCAGAAGTACAGTAGATTACATCTTTACTGTGAGAAAGTATAATAATAATAATATTTAGCACCGCGTCTTACTACCCGTTCGGGTTATACGCTTAAGTACTAATTACGCTAATGGATGAGGAATTGGGAAGGATGAATATAGAGGAAGTGAACCCGCATTTGCATGGAGGGAGAGTGGAAAATCANATTTGCGTGGAGGGAGAGTGGAAAACCATTTAGGAAAAACCACCCCCAGTTCACCCGACCGAGATTCGAACCTTGATCTCCCCGTCCTCGGCGGTCGAGCTCAACATGACTAGCGTGTTAGCCAACTACGCCACCGAGGTGGGTTACGGTGAGACAGCTTTGGGAAGTGCTGGGAGTGTGATAAGGACATCAAGACGACTATAGTGGACCTTTCCAAAGCGTATGATAGCATCCACAGAGAGAGCAAGTTCAGGGTGCTTCAAAGAGATGAATATACCCCCGAAAATAAGAAGAACGATTAGGTCTTGTACAGGGACGACAAAAGCCAAGGTGAAGTATAGAAGGATGCTGTCAGGCTATCTTGGAGATAAAAACAAAAGTAAGGTAAGGAGATGTGATATTGCCGGTAGTGTTTAACTTGGTTTTAGAAAAGATCATGTGAGGAATGGAGAAGAAAACAGACTGGAATGGTGTCATGAGGAATGGAAAGCAGAGATGGTTGTGTTTGCCGAGGGCATTGCGCCAATGGCTGAGAAGACAGAGATGGTTGTGTTTGCCGACGGCATCGCCCCAATGGATGAGAAGACAGAGATGGTTGTGTTTGCCGACGGCATCGCGCCAATGGTCTGAGAAGACAGAGATGGTTGTGTTTGCCGACTGCATTGCGCCAATGGCTGAGAAGACAGAGATGGTTGTGTTTGCCGACGGCATTGCACCAATGGCTGAGAAGACAAGAGATGCCAGAGATGGCCTTGGAGCTAGAGTGGCATGCTGAAAAGGTTGGAAAACACATCAATGACGATAAAACAAAAGTAATGACCTTGTCACGGAGGAGAACAAATGAGAAGACTGTAAAGGAAGGATGTTAGAAGCTGAGAAAGTTGGAGGAATTCATATATCTCAGATGTTGGTTTAGTGACTGTAACAACATCGAGGAACTGAACAAAAGAATGATGGCTGGATCCCGAAGCTATTACATTTCAAAGACCTTGTTTAGCTCCAAAAATATCTCCGTGAGAACAAAATGAGAGCATACATCGTTATTGTGTGCCCGGTAGTCTTGTCCAGCTCGGAGACATGGAGCACAATCATGAGGGATAGAGCCTTTGAAAGGAAGGTAATGAGAAAAAATATGGGGTCCAGTAAGAGAGGAAGAAGGATATAAAGGGAGAAAGAACCAGGAAATACATAAGTTGACAGAGCAATAATATAAAAACTGATATCAAATAAAATTAGATGGGCGGGGCATTTAGCCAGAATTCAACTGGAAACAAGTCCAAGAGCTGTCCTGGATGGTATATCTGGCACCCGAAGACCTCTGGGGCGACCCAGAACGAGATAGAGTGAGAATGTGGCCAGATATCTAAAGGAGACAGGTGTGGATGGAAAATTCTCAGGACAAAACGTGAAGGCAGCTTGTCCGATTGGCGCATGATCTTCAAGAACTGTGATTGCCGATAGTCGAAATAATATGTGTTAAGTGAAGAGCAAGATAATTCATCCACCTAAACCCCAGATAGGCCTATTGAGACAACATCACTTTTTCACTGGATCATTCAGCTTCAGTTAAGATTGTACCCCATATGAGTATTTTCATTTTATAAACTTTAAATACTTATTTGTCACTCAGCCCTCAAAACAACAGTAAGAGTGTACCTAGACACATATAAATATATTTACGTTGACCCGATTGAAATACCTATCATTTGGTCATAAATGTACTTGGTAGACTCTGGCTAGAACCAGGGTAGTTCAGAAATGTAGTTTTATATGATACAAAAAGACACAGCTGACAAGTGATTCAAAGCTTAAGACAGTTTCAGGTGTTACTAAGCTCCTATAAGAGGCAACTAACTCTCCTAATGGTGATGTTTTATTCCCGATGTGTGGAGTAGGGGAAACTTGATCTATATTTACAAGTAGGGGGACCATTTGGGCGACCCCAGTTTATTGACGAAGTTCTTTAGATGCTTTTATATCTAGATATGAAATAGATTTAATTCGTCAAATCACATTTTGTTGAGCCCAGGATGGTTAGCATTACATCTCATAAACTGTTCGGGTTGTACGCATTTATACTAATTACGTTAATGTATTAGGGATGGGGAAGCATTTGCGCTAAATGAGAGTGGAAAATATTTATGAAAAAAAGACTTCACAGTACACATGAATAGGATTCAAACCTCAATCTCCCCGTCATCGGCAGTCCAGTCTATTACGAGAGTGACGCCTTAGACCATGCAGTCACTGAATTGAGTTTAAAAAAAGTTCTTAGTAATCTTCATGTGGACACATTTTTTGAGACTTTATGAGCATGACTTTTAACTTAATTTGTGACGATTTGATTTAAGTTTGTGATATGGACTTTAATAGGAAAGTTTTTTTTAGTTTTTTCAAGCACCGCGTCTTACTACATGTTCAGGTTATACACCTATGTACTAATTACCCTAGTGGGTTAGGATTTAGGAAGGTTTAATTTAGAGGAAGTGCACCCACATTTGCATGGAGGAAAAGTTAAAAACTGTTTAGAAAAACCAGCGTCAGTTCACCCAACCTAGATCGAACCCTGATCTCCCCGTCTTCGGCAGTCTAGTCCAACACGATATTAGCGCGTTAGATCACGTAGTCAACCAAGTGGGTCCTGTTAGTTAATAAATTACATTTAAACAAATTTATGTGCAAATCTATGTGCTGAAATACGTCACTGTAAAGGCAGGCAATATTTGGTGAAATTGTAAATAAAGGAGTTAGGTGTTGAGGGTATCGGACTCAACTTTATTCCTTGCAGATGGACCTACTGAACCTTGGATATGGCGCAGTCTCTCAACTAACATAACCTATTTCCCTCTATACAAACACAAGCTATGATGTCCTGTTCAAACTCATACTCACTTTGCCCTTCACTTTGCTCTCAAGAGCGGACACTACGTTCTCGGTGGACGTGGAGCTTGCCGAGGTGTAGCTCTTAGGCGGGGAGGCTTTGCCTGAACTTACCTGGAGAAAAGGAGAAAACCTGTTACCTACGGCTCGCCAAGCCGCACCATAGCGAGAGCCGCAACCTTAAAGAGAGGCTAGTCAGATCACGGGGACAGCCGTCATATGGAATGACAATAATTACAAAGCGTACAATCAAAACTATACCACATTTGTACGATTGTAAGACGAATTCTCCCTCCTGTAAGCTGTGGACGAAAGGGGAAACCAACATTGTTTGTCAAAGTTACCGGGCTTACCTAGTGTAAAGGTTATGTGATTTCACTAATTACCAAATGTTGTGTTGCTAGCTATTTATTATTTAACAAAGATTAAGTGTTTGGTCATGACTCCAGAAAATGATCCATTACATGACCATATAAATGGTGAGGAAATGGTGCATGCCTCACCCTTTTTCAAGAACACGTATAGACCTAACTTACAGTATATTCCAGTTACCAATCATCCTAAATATCTAATAATATTATTAAATATTCTGTCTTGTTTTTTTATCCATGCAACAATATCGTTTGATGCACTCATTTCACTCGCTACATTATTATTTCCATCAACTGGTGTCTTTATTTCCTTACGGGTTACATACACAGTACACACATGTTTACACAGGCTGAGGAGGAGGAAGAATCTATAGTAAATATACCTACATTTGTGTGGAAGGAGAGTAAGAACCCGTTTAGGGAAATCACCTTAGTTCACACTACTGAGACTCCCCGTCATCTCCAGTCCAGTTTATTGTTGGAACACAGACACGGTATCCATTAGGTACCAATTGGTCCATAAGAGCTCAATACCACAATACCAGATGGGTCTGGCCATAGAGTCCTTGCTACTTATAGCTCTGTAGAGGTTGGATCGACTTTAACTTTCTACGACTAAGTTCACACGGACTAGCATACCAATTACGGTTATGAAAATTTGTGTGTGCGCGCGCGCATCGAAATCAAAGCACCAATTGGAGTGAAAGAATCTTTTGCTATTAAGTAGGGCCATACAAGTCAATCCATCCACAGAATAAACATGTCAGGGACACGTCTTGAACATAATAGGCCTACATAAGAAATAAATTATAAGAAGCATGAAATAATATCATCATCATCATTATTATTATTATTAGCACCGCGTCTTACTACCCGTTCGGGTTATACGCATTTACGCTAATGTGTAATGATAGGGTGATTGTGAGATGAAATGGAGGACCTACAGTTTAACATGGGATTCGAACCACGGCGGAGGCCTGGCATTCCACACATACACAAGTTGTGACTAATACACGTATTGTCAGAGGTGAAGGAAGGGTTTGGCAATCAGATAAATCTGTGCCGGGACCGAGGATTGAACCCTGGACCCCCAGCACAGAAGTAAAAAATATTATTAAAAGTACAATTAGTTGCTTTGTTAACATCCAGAATACTGGTAGGCTTTCATAACGTTTTATTCATTTTCAAGTTATAGTACCGGTAACTATACCAACTACAGGATAGTAAAAAACATTTGCTGAAATATCTTCTGCTTGATCCTCAATACCCCAGATCATATTACCTGATTGGCATAGTCACGTGATAAAGAATACGGACTGAGTAGCCACCAATGAAAATGTTAGGGCCGTTTAGTAATACAGACCAGAAAGTACAGTACAGATACAGACTCTGTGTTCCAGGCGGCCACTGACATGGGCGTTGTTATTATAATCATCATAGTCTGAACTTCTAGAGATAAACACACTTTTCGTGCCTGGTTAAATTATGTTACGCTGACAGTCAGGCGTGAGAATCGGCCAAAATATTTTGAAAAGCATGTCAAACTAAAAAAAAAGAACGACAACAATTAAATGTCAATACTACGCGTATCTTTTCTCAATATTATTTTAAATTTGATCGTTTACAAGTTTAGAAATTCATGACTTAAGTCTCCCCCAAAACAAATTAAATTGTCGGAACAAAATTAAGGCCCGGTCACAATTATCTTGCAAGCTATACTGTTACAGACCTATCTATCCTGCTTATGTTTATTATATGAACTGCTTAACCATAATTTTGATTTGTCAGGTTCTAAAGCTTACAAAATAATTGCATCAAAATGCGTATTAATCTCTTCAAAATGTATTAATTTATTTCACTTAGCACATAAAAAGTAAATTACCATGAGCAACATCCAGCAGTTGTATTTATCACAAAATATTTGGAACAGAAAGCCTACTGTAATGTGTTTAATTCAATTTTGATAAATTCAGCCGCAAAGGAAGGTTCAAATCATATGAACAAATCTGTCCTGGGTTTTATTTCCAAGTCTAGATGTTACCTTTAAACAATAGGTTCATTAGTTTAGCACCGCTTCTTAACACCCGTTCGGGGTTATACACTTGTGTACTAATAACGCCAATGGTTTTAGAGGTGGGTAAGGTTTTATTTAGAAGAAGTGTACCCACAATTGTGTGGAGGAAGAGTGGGAAAACATTTTAGGAAAACCACCCTCAGTACACCTGACTGAGATTTGAACCTCGATCCCCTCGTCAATGGCAGTCTAGTCTACTGCAAGAGTGGCACCTTAGACCATGCGGTCACCGATGTGGGTTTTAATTTGGTAGTTGAAATTTGTTAATGCTAGGCCTTAAGAAAAAAACATTGATACCAGAACAAAATGTAGGCCTAGTTGAATTTTATAATAATTGGAGTTAGCTAGTTATTAGACAGTCTTACATCCAGATATTTATATATATTAATTCACACCCCCTTAATATTTATACTAGGGATAAGGAGTTCAAATAAAAAAACCAATTTTTTTTTTTACAAAGTCTGAGAAACTAATTGAAAAAAAAAATGGCATGCACAGTAAAGCCTAGAAGTTTTTTGGGGAGGCTTACCGATTCTTGACCCAGCTTGGAATTCAACGAACTGGATTTGGAGTCGGAGGCTAAAGAGTCAGAGCTAGCATGCTTGGAACGAGGCACTTCGGAATTTAGTAGCTCGGAACTGCCTTTTCTACCATCCATGTTTTAACGGCAAACTACAAATCTTCAAAACTATACACCCACTCTTGTGTTTACATAACCTGCAAAGAAATGTCAAACAAAAGGGTGGCATTCTTAAAGTCAAGTCAATATAGATTGATTTTTTTGACTTGTGAAGTAATCTATTTTAATACTATGTGTGGAGCATGAAAATTTGAATAAGATTCGTTCCAACAAATGTTATTTTGGTTGTTAGATTATTAACTATAATAATTAAAATATTATAAGTCAAATTCGAAGTATAGGTACATTTCTCAACGTAAAGGAAACAAAACGGGCCACTTCAAAATTGTTAAAACAGACCAAACTTAAGTTTTCAACTATAGTTATGAGGGTTATTAAAATTGTTTAGAAAAATCTTACCATTTTTTTTATGTTTAAAAAAACTATTCTTAAATATGATTTAATGTTATCGGGCTGAACTATTTCACATCCAAATTAAACTAGACGACTATTACCAACACAAGAAAATCAAATATAACCAATAGAAAATTAGTTCCGAAATTAATTATAAAGGGCGCTCCGGGAAATATAGTTTCGTTAGAAAAAGAGAAACTTAAAGATGAAAATAAAATATTAAAAATTAGCAAACATTATGTTTGAATGAGCCTATTTAGTTCATTACAAGCCTGCGCTTTACCCTAAACTCCCCAAAATAAACGTTTATGTGGGTGTGGAATAGTTCAACCCCGTTCTAAAGTTATTAATTTATTATACATGTGAATAATGTTAAGATGTACCAACAGCTGTAAAATGAGTTGTATTTGGCAGACTATGAAAAAACTAAAACCCTTGATTATTAGCGCTAGCTATGTAAACTTTCTTCAACTGTTCAACAATGGCCAGTGATCTCTATATTATACTGGAAGAACATAATATCATTGATCTTTATAATATGACTGGATGGACATCTGTAGCTAAAATTTTCGAGCTGTCGTCTGCATACCATTGTGTAGGAGAGAAGGAAGCTTTCAGGTATCTCCTTATTTCTTACACCCATACAAGGCAACGTAGCATTTTGACATCGTTCATTAATATGATAGAATATATGAGATACAATGTGTGATAAGTCAAATGAAATAAATGTGTTAGTAAAAGCTTTGAAGAGCAAAACAAGTCTCGAAACTGATGAGTTTTTTTTATTAAATAAGTTGATGTAGGCTAATATATACGATGATTTTTGAAGGAAGCTCGTTTGGAAGGCTTTATCTCGTACCAGAATCCTACCCTATAGTAGTGTTTATATAGGATAAAAGACCTTCCAGAGGGGAAATTCTACTTCCATTCTAAATGGCTATTTATCCTACTAAAATATTAATATATTATAGTATTCTGGTACTAAATAAAGCCTTACAGATTAGGATTCCTACTAAAATCAGGGTTTAGTAGATACCGTACATCCTACAAGTTTACAACCTAAATCATCGTTTGAAAGTAAGACTTCCACACAAATTATGTCATTCAAACAAATGTAATATAGTTTTTAGCTATCTTGTTTCATTATAGCTATCAAACTTTCAACATAATATGGTTTCTGAAAGCAATAAACAAGATATGAGCCAACTTAAAAAAAAAAGGTAATATTATATTACTTTCTACAAGCCTATAACCTAAGTGATCGTTTGAACGTATGGTAACTACACAAAGTTTGTCGTTCAACAAATGTAATCACGTTTTAAGATACCTTATTCATTATATTTGTCAAACTTTCAATATATGGTTTCTGAAACAAATGTACAAGCTAAAAGCCAGCTTTAAATATAAGTGTAGTCTTGGCAGACTGTAAATAACATGGATGATAACTACATATTTAAATATATTAAAGATTTTATTCGTGTTTGTACAGTATTACCTGTAAAACTGAATTGTATATCCTTTAATTTAAATGTTTCTTCAGGCAAGAGTGGTATACTACTTAATTATTTTCAAACAATAACACTTTTACTCATCAGACACAAGTTTTCGCAAAAGAACAGTGAAAGAACCCGTTAAATTTGTCCCCCCACAATGAAGCAGACTATAAATTTGAGCATCATGCTTTGGTCCTTGGCAATGGGTATGTTTATGTCTCATTGATCTATATAATATAACTGAATGGACATCTGCGGCTAAATTTTCGAGCTGTCATCTGCACACCATTGTGTAAGAGAGAAGGAAACTTTCAAGTATCGCCTTCTCTCTTACACACATACAAGACAAGATGGCATTTGGACATCATTCACTAATTTTTATGAATATATGAGATATATCAATGTATGATTATTGATAGTTAGGTTATATCTTCTTGTTAATTATTTTTATTACCTTCTCCTTATTTTATATACGTTTTAGTGTTCTTCTATGAAGATTACATGTTTCGGTGATTTTTCCCCATCTTCAAGTCTAAGAAAAAACCAATGTTATTTCAAATTATTGTATAAAAATATGTTATAAAATTATGAATTTAAGAAATTTAAACATTAGAAATGGAAATAGTTAAGATAAACTATAATGTGATATACAAAATATTAAATAGATACCGCCTGGTCAAAAGGATAAATTAACAAATATTTATCACTTTGTTTTACTGCTTTGTCCCTATGCATAAGGTCATTTTTCATAGTGACCTTTAATTCATTTTATCCATAACATATGTATTAATAGTAAAAATTCCATTATAATACACCAGTTTTATTTATTATTACCAGATAGACACAACCTCCTTATGCATATAGAGGAAAAGCACTAACATTACGTATTTAAATAAATGGTACGGTGCACCACACAGACTTTATCTCACGTTTATCTTTAAATAGAAATTTACTAAAAACTCGTAAGATTTGTGAAACGAAATATTAAGTATATACATTGGCTGTGTCCGAATAGTCAAGTACACTTGACTTGATGCAAACTTGATGACTTTACACTTTACACGCACTTGAGATCGAAGACTGCAACAAACTATTTGAACGGCAAAATATCCTTTTCACACCCTTAAGTCCGCAGTGCTGCTTCCTACCAATGATCTTAGAAACTATTTTAAACACCATCTATCAGCCCGAATTAGCGTAGACCACTTACAGATTTGTGGAGACTTATTTTCCCTGCACATGACAAATTATCCAAACTATCCAACACAACACAACACAACACAACACAATACAATTCTATAACACTACAAAACAACCCGTATATTTAACGTCAAATCAAAGACCACATTACTCTACGAGCTCTATCTCAAGCAGACGAAAAATTAAACAATTGCTGATCAAACACCGCATCGACGGCGTGTCAAGGTTAACTTGCTGTCGCCCTTGGACTCGAGGGCGTGTGAGGGGTGCATTAGCACACTTCGTGACTATTTGGACGGATCTGAACTTGATCACGTGATTGCTAATGCAACTATCAAGTGTGAACGTCAAGAGTCAATGGTGCATGAAGTAGACTATTCGGATACAGCCATTGTTGTAGAAACACTACGCCAAAAATCATGAATATAATAATAATAATAATAATAATAATAATATACTGTTACTTATTTACGGGAATTAGGAATTAGGAACATTGTTACAGAAAAATTGAGCAAAGAGAAATATCTTTGTCCACCAAAAAGCATAAGAATCAAATTCATTTTCAAAGAGCTGAAATAAGAAGTATTTTAATTTTATCTGCTTATAGCTCAGAAACTATTGGTTCTATAAAAATATATTTCAAATAATAAATGTTTATTTTTAATATTACTTTACTTTACAATAATAAGCTATTTTGTTGCGAAGAAATGATGACAATTGGAAAATTTTCCTGATGCAAGGCACCCTTAAAAGTAATTTTCATGAGAAAATGAGAATTGCCATTTTGTTTCTATTGATAAACAGTGTCTAGATATACTTTTTTTTTTAAAAAATCAAAATCATTAGAGCGAATTATGAGAAAGTATATTTTTTCTCTTTTAGCCGGACAGTAAGTTATCCTTAATTTTAGGTTTGGATATCTATTTCCAAAAACCCCTCGGGGGGGACCTTTTGAAAACCTCAGATACCAAGCTTTAGCCCAATAGGTAAAATAGTTTCAGCTCTAGCCCGAGGTACAGACAAACAGAGTTGCTAAAAACACTTCTTCGCTCTTTATTCGGATACAGCCATTGTTGTAGAAACACTACGCCAAAAATCATGAATATAATAATAATAATAATAATAATAATAATATACTGTTACTTATTTACGGGAATTAGGAATTAGGAACATTGTTACAGAAAAATTGAGCAAAGAGAAATATCTTTGTCCACCAAAAAGCATAAGAATCAAATTCATTTTCAAAGAGCTGAAATAAGAAGTATTTTAATTTTATCTGCTTATAGCTCAGAAACTATTGGTTCTATAAAAATATATTTCAAATAATAAATGTTTATTTTTAATATTACTTTACTTTACAATAATAAGCTATTTTGTTGCGAAGAAATGATGACAATTGGAAAATTTTCCTGATGCAAGGCACCCTAAAAGTAATTTTCATGAGAAAATGAGAATTGCCATTTTGTTTCTATTGATAAACAGTGTCTAGATATACTTTTTTTTTTAGCCCAATAGGTAAAATAGTTTCAGCTCTAGCCCGAGGTACAGACAAACAGAGTTGCTAAAAACACTTCTTCGCTCTCAAGGGGTCATGAAACATCGACATTTATCAAAATCTCTATCCCGATTTTTTTTTACGATCACAATACTTTCTTTCCGAGGTGTCGAGAGAACATAAAAAACCCATTATGTTCAGATAAAATAATTCCACATTTTTTATTCTTTCGATATTAACTTTTATTGCTACTTTTCCTTCTATACTAGAAATGAGTAAAGTGTCGATACTAGAGATAATAGAAATGAGTAATAATAACAATAACAGTAACAATACTAGGAATGAGTGAAGTATCGATACTTTTCTTATATTAGAAATAAGTGAAGTATCGATACTTTTCTTATATTAAAAATGAGGAAAATATCGATAGTTTTCTTCCACTGGGTACTGGAAATGAGTCAAATATCGATATCTCGTCCTCTACTAGAAAATGAACTAGGTATGTAAAGCTTGTAAAGACCGCAAGTTCGTACTAGACTAAAAGACGATTACAAATCTCTCTCCTCTCTTACCCATACCTCTCCACTCCCGCTCTTCCTGGCGGTGGAGGTTTGAGTTATGCAGCTGAAAACTGAAATGGATGATAATAGCAGCGTGTCCTTGACGGAACGAGGCAAGGTCACGTGGAGGTCGTTGCCTCCAAGCTGGTGTCAAACTCTGCATACGAGGCTACGGACCACAACGGTGCTTACTGTCCTGCGCGCAACGATATAGTGCGCAACATGACGCGACCTTTCATTGCTGAAGTGGTGTGCGGTTCCTCTCTACAGTTATGGGGACTCACGTTCGTATCTCGTTTAAAGCGTTTTAAACTGAGATAAATTATTAGAGACCAGTGGCGGTGGAAATTTATTTGCGTATGGGGAGAACGGGACAAGCAGGAAAAAAAAAAATATTTTTAGGGACTTGCCTTCCAACCATAGCTCCCCTATGATAAATTTTGGAAAATTGAATGCCCCTATTTAGAGTAGTATTCAACAGATTTTTTTATTTTTTGAAATTTGGATTCTGCTATATAATCTATTCGGAATGGTCCTTCCTCCACAAATTTTTGAAAACGGGATACTTTCAAAAACTATTTGAAGTGGTATTATACGGTGCATTTATGAAAATTGAATGCATCTTGAAGTCATTTGGAGTTTATTTAAGGCCATCTTCATATTCGATAATATTATATTATTTTATAGACATGGGGTTGGGGGGGGGGGCGCTAATTTATTGCAGGGAACCATAGCACCCCATACCACACAGGATGCACCACCTCTGTTAGAAACTACTGTTATGTCTATAGTCAGGGGGTCCCAGACACCATACTACCCGTTCAGGCTATACGCGTTAAATGCACTAGTCGGGTAAGGATAAGGAATCTATCACTTTAAAAATTATACCCACAAATGGAAGGAGGGAGGGTGGAAAACCACTCAGTATAAAATAGTATCAATTCAACCGACCGGGATTCGATAGGCAGTCCAGTCTAGTGCGAGAGAGACGCCTTCAACCTCTCGACCACCGAAGTGCATGTGTGTGTATATGAAAGGCCGTAGCCAGCCAATAATTTCAAGGGGGGTTTGGTGGGCACATCCCCCAATTGCTGGAAGCTAGAAACAAATTTCTAAATGATAAACAGTTTTAGAAGCTCTCTGAAGTGGGTTTTTTCATGGTAAAATAACTCACTAACTGCTGAAGGCTTGGAAAATTTCTAAATATTAA
>CABFWB010000391.1:303222-313676 GCA_902151455.1 Timema bartmani | reverse complement strand
CCCCCAAACTATTATGATTGCATATCCGCATAGGTACCCGCCCTATCCCTAGATCCCTTGCCCTGTGATTAATAGTTAACAGTCCTTGGGTTGGATGTAATAATAGCGCTATGCTTGTCCTCGTTCACTTGGCTCTGACTTTAATGGCCGGAATTCAATACCTGGCCGGTTGCACTAGAAGTTAGTCCAAAGTTATATTTCACATCCTCTCTCCAGGCGAATAGTACCATTTCTCTTGGAAATTATCCCTTTATTATGCTGTAGTATTCAGTTATAGTTGTTGTTTTTAAATATGTCGTATCACACACTCAAACACTTTAACGTACTAATAAATAATAATACTAACAATTTAGAAGTGGCTTGGTACTAAATTTTTTTATTTCAAATCAAGTTTAAGTAATTGTTTGAACTCAATTCAATTTTTTTTTTCTAAAACACAAAACAAAGGTACTTTGAATTTTCGCTCTTATCTCAAAATTTTTGAAACGGAGCCTAATTAATTTGATTCAATTTGTTTAAGGTATTATTTTAACATAGTACTTCAGTATTTATTTTTGTTTATTAAAAAAATAACATTTTTAAACATTTATATTTGTGTTTATACATGTACTTTGTCTATAGAAAAATTTTAACTTAAATGTTAATGGCATGAATTAAAAAATGCCTCTTCTCATATCTCTACTAATAATACTAATGATTTATTGGGCCATCCTGTATAATTAGGAATGGTAGATGATGACTCAGTACCATGACAGAGCAGTGAATATGAGTGTGAAATAAAATACATGTACTTCACAATTTTTTATTTTTAAAAAAATTGAATTTTTTTTTATCATCATAAAACTTGATTCATTAAAAATTAGATCCCAAATTAATGTATACTAATTATAATGGTGATATCAGAGTAGGCATTGTGCCGCAACAGATAACGCCTCTCACTGCGGATTAGAACTTTTCAGGTTCGAATCCTGACAAAGTATTACTTTTTATTGTAATGAAATTATTTTAATTCTCTTGGACAAATCTCCTACGGATAATTCTTAATTTTACGTGATTTCGTAACTATCACACTTTTTATTTTCATAATTATCTTTATCACTATTGTTATTGTTATGGATGAGAAAGGTCGCTTAGAAAAAGTGCACCCACTTTAGCGTTGAGAGATTATGAGAAAACCCGAGTTATAAATCACATATAATCACATGTGGGAAACCCCCTGCAGTACACCCAGCCGGGATTCGAACCGAAGAATCACTGCCACTAATTAATCAATCTATTTGGAGCTGGACGCCATGTACCGTGTGACCACCTTTGCGGATCTGTCTCATTTACTATTACGAAATCATAGTTTTGACACATTTTATTAATGTAATTATCTTAAGACTTGAATTATATATTTTTATAAAATGCATTAGAGTAGCGAAATTTTCTTTATTTTTCATTTCTCAAAAAATTATATTGTAAAATATTGTCATGAGCACTTTCAAAGTGATTAAAAATAAGTGTAGTAAAATTCCACAGTAGTGTGTGAGAAAGTTTTTATACTATAATTCTTTGAATATAAAATAAAATTTATCTAGGGCCTACTTCACACTTTTTTAAAGAAAATTTTAAATTGCTCAATCCTGAAAAATAACCTAACTCATGGGAATTTTTATCTTATATTAAGTACTACTAAATTATTATTGGTCATACAGAAAGGCCTTGTGGCGCAACGGATAACGCGTCTGACTACGGATCAGAAGATTCCAGGTTCGAATCCTGGCAAGGTCGATTTTTTAACTATATTGTAATTACTTAAATTACACTAAGTCATATACAATATAACACATAATACTTTCTCAAATGAACACTATACAGTTTTTAAATTGATAATTTATAAAAAAAAATCATTTATGTTATTTTCTAAAGTAAGAACTTTGCCTTTGTGTTTTAATATTTAATAAGTGTGGCATAATCAAATTACAGATTACTGGATGTAAATAGTATTTTTGATATTACTTTTAGTAAAATATTTTCAAAGATACCCAAAATAATTTAATACTTTTGGGGTAAGCTAGTCCTGCTACCCAGACTCCACGGTTTGGTACGTTGCGTTGTCATTGATTAATCCACAAAGTGGCAGAAGTGGTCTAAGATGTTAGACTCGCAGTGAGCTCAGTCACCGTTAATGGAGAGATTGAGGTTCAAATCCTATCAGGTTCCCTAGGGATGTTTTTTAAATGTAACTTTTGCTGTGAATCTTGGAACCACCTCTATTCGCTAATGTTGGTTCATTTCCTTTTAGTTGTCCTTCTCAAACCTAAATTATGTCATTAAGGTGGGGATTTAGGGGGCGCGAGGAAAGGTAAGTATTTTTGCAGTTTTCATAGAAAAACTTTTTTTTTTTGCCAAAATAAATAAAATATTGCTTTAATAATAAAAATGAGTTTAATTTTCTTCACGTGTTTATACCGACATTTGTTAAATATCTGTAAAGAGCATTATACGACAAACTTTTTAAATGAAGAGAAGAAGTTGTCATCGAAGTCCAGGACACTCTTGACAAATATTCAAGAAATGTTGATATCACAATGTGAAGAAAATTACACTCTATATTTGTACAGAAGTAATGTCTTATTTTGACCAAAAAAATGTTGATATAAAAACGGCAAAAACACTAATTTCTTTCTTGCCTTAACCACATCGCCATCTTAAAACTCTTGTGTTGAAATTTACGCAAAATAAAATAAATAAGACGACCCAATCGTATTTTCTTTCTCATATAATTTTATGAAATTAGGAACAACATTTTCAAAAGTTATTGATCAGTAAACTACACTTAATAAAGGTTTTTTTTCTAAAAAAAACACACAATTTCAATAATTTTATTATATTGACCAATATTTTTATAGCTATTAAAAAAAATCCCAATTGTTAAAAATCAATCATTAGTAAGCTATCCTTGAATAAATTCTCCCCCGGAAATCAATTTTGAACACATTTTTTTTTAAATGGAATTTTTTTTAAATAAAGTAATTTCTAAACTGCCCTTAATTTTAGTGCTAGAATCAAAATCACGATTTAGCCTTGATATGTTATATGATGAGTTGATGACCATACAGCATCTAAATATAAAGTTTTAACGAAATTTCTCAAATCAAATTTAGATGGTAGCCCAGGGTACATACATAAAGAAGGTAAGACAGACAGACAGGTATGGGGACATATATAATTGCAAGACCAGTATTTGTAAGGCTTGGGGGCACATAAAAGTTAAGATCCATCCTAGTCTTGAGTTCGAACATGTGCACGATTCAATCATTTATCTACTATGGTAAAGTAGGTTAGAATACTTTATTTATATTGTAAAGTCTGTTCAGCGTAGGAATTGTTTTCTGAAAGGCCTTTTTCCCTACCACAAATCTATTATATAGTAGGATATTGGTAGGAAAAAAGACCTTTCAGAGGGTAATTCCTACCGTGAATGGAGTATAGATTAAAAATCCTTAGGTTAAGTTATTTTGTAAATCGAAGAATGACATAATATTCTGTTTAACTTTTTAAAAATATATTTAAAAATAAAGGGGCTAGTTTTCTAAATAAAACAAAAACAAATAAAAGTAGTATAATGATGTGGAACAACTTTGAATTAACAACAACAACAACAATGAGTTTTCTAGAGATTAAAACAAACCACATCAGTTGGTAAGTAGATAAGGGCGTATCTTCTTATCTGGTTAGCTACTGACGGAGAGTCACAGATTGACTTAACATGTTTTTTGTACTTGCATTGGGAAGAAAATGACTTTTAGTTTTTAGTTATATCTCGTCTATGTTCTTAATTCTTCAAAAATTTGCTGCCGGAAGAAAGAAAAGTAGACTGGGAAAATATTTGTTGTTCCGTGGAAAGGTTTACAGACTACTTCTTTTCTACTGTATATCAAGGCCTTGTGGCGCAACGGATAACGCGTCTGACTACGGATCAGAAGATTCCAGGTTCGAATCCTGGCAAGGTCGTGTTGTGTTTTAACATTCAGAGACGCATTTTTTTATGCCACGGAGAACATTCCACCTCCCCTAACTAACCCTGAAATCAAGAAACAGAAACCCGCACGGATGATTAAATGGATAATAAAACCACAGACTAATTAATCTACCTTGGTGACCAATCGTGGGGCCAGGTATAACATTTTATTATAAAACAATATTAGGGTGACATTCACCGAATGATCGAATGGTCTAAGGCTAAGGCATGGGTCGTCAGCCAGTCGATCGCGATCTACTGGTCGATCTCGAGGCAATTTACAGTCGATCACGTAAGAAAACTACATCGTCATTATAATTTAATCGTTGCATCATTTAAACTCCAAATATAACAAGTATTTTAAAAAACAATATTCGAGTGTAACCAGAATAACCTTGATCGTTCATAATCGGTAATGTTGTAACACAACTAAAGAAGTTTAATATGAAAACATACACGTTATTTATTTAAAACTTGTTTCTATAAAAGGGGAAGAGGAAATAACTATTAGAGGAAATATCAAATTTAAGGAATAAATATAAGCGGTATGGATGGACACACAAAAAAGCAAAAGTATAGTGGACAAATGTTGGGTAATCGTGAGAGCTTGGATAGTTAAGAGGTCGATCAGTGCCCCAAAAGGTTGCCGACCTCTGATCTTAGGCATCGCGCTTGTGTTAGACTAGCCTGCTGATGACAGGGAGATCGGGGTTTGAGTCCCTGTTGGGTCTACTGAGTGTGGTGTTTTTCTTAATTAGTTTTACCCTCTCTTTCCGCCCGAATGGGGGTGTATTACCTCTAAAACGCTTCCTTCCTCATCCCTACCCCAGTAGAGTAATTATCATGCTATAAAAAAAAATAAGCCGATGGAAACTAACACTTCGTGAAATACGCAACTTAGGTCCTGCTTTACAAGAAGTCCGGGGTTTGGTGCCAACTGGGTACAGCTTAGTATCCTTAATGCTAGCACAAGTTGTACATTTGTACTGAAACATTCAAGTAAATTAGTTCACTATCAAATGTCAGTAATTTACGCCCTTTTTGATTGATATTTTTTTTCCCATCTAAAGAGAAAGTATTGTAGCCTAACCGTGAAAAATATCTATCTCAAGAATTGTCATGAATCTGTATGTGCGCCTGAGCCCCAAAAAGTGGATTTTACAATTCTTTATGTGGGGACATTAATATTGATTAATTTTGACTCCAGACCTTA
This sequence comes from Timema bartmani, assembly GCA_902151455.1. Classification (NCBI taxonomy): domain Eukaryota; kingdom Metazoa; phylum Arthropoda; class Insecta; order Phasmatodea; family Timematidae; genus Timema; species Timema bartmani. Next base: position 308,457 of record CABFWB010000391.1, on the reverse strand, counting down.
AATTAAAGTTAGTTTACTGATGATTGATTTTATTAAATTCCATATTTAAAAAAAATTGCTATAACTATTTGACCATGGAAATTTAGTTCAAACTGGAAAACAGGGATTTTTTTATGACAAATGAAATTAGTTTTTATTTTACAAACAAAAACTAATTTTAGAGTAGTTTACAATCTACTGATTTTTGAAAATTTGAAATTTGTTAGTAATATTTAAACGATTTTGTTTCAAATGTATATAAAGAGTGATTATTGTGATTAACAAGACGATGTGTTTGTTTTTCCTAGGAAACTTCACTTAAGGGAGGTTTACTGAAACGCTATTTTTGGACATTTTCTTTTCAAGCTGCACTATGGGAGAAAGTTTGTACGATTGTGTCGTAGCATTTATTTTAAGACAGCATCGTCAGCACAAGTGTCCGCCTCTATAACTAGTGGTCGGAGCTCCTGGTTAGAGAACCAGAGGTCCTGGGTTCGATCACCGGCACTTCCATATTTATGTGAAGCAATGGGCCTGGAACGGGGTCAAACTCAGCCTCGTAAGGAAAAAAGGACGAGCTACTTGAATGAAAACGTTGCGGCTCCGGTCTAGAAAACTCAGATTAACGGCCAGTGGGTTCGTTACTATATTCGCCGATAGACGGAAGCCATTCGGTCAGCGTGGCTTATTTATTTTATTGTTGGCCCAACTGGCACGACCCGACCACGAACTCGGTTCTCCGGGAAGTTGTTCACTTCGCCCACCACTTGAACTTTCCATGCACACAGGCTTATTTATACCAAGGCCCCCCCTTTAAGAGCTCATATCAAGGTAGATAAACAGTTAAGTCAGACACAAGATCACAATATACGACTGTGTACTTACTACACTAATGGGCCAGGGATTGGGAAGGCTTAAATTAAAAGATTTACACCCGCATTTGCGTGAAGGGAGATTGGAACACCATTTAGGAAAAACCACCCCCAGTGCACCCGACCGGGATCGAGCGCCAATCTCTCCGTCTTCAGCAGTCCATTCCAACACGAGAGTAGCGCGTTAGGCCACTGAAGTGAGTAAGATTACGATTGATCTATAAATCCATTACAAGTGCAGTTTTCTGAAGTCTTCATTTGACAACAACAAAATTAGCATCAATTTTGTAGTTAATTTAATTTTTAAATATATTTTATTAATTTTGTTGTGTTTATTAAACAAATTAAGGGTCGAGAGGGAAAAGGGGGAATTCCCATTACACACATTTTCCAGGATAGCAACTTTTATATCTCAAACCCCATAAGAACCTACCCCACCCAAATACTTTTGTTACACAATTTATTTTAAATATGACAGAGACCTCCTTTAATCATAATCTAAAGTCCATTAGAAAGGTCTCGTGATTGTCTAACAGATGGTAGCAATAACTCAATAAGAGTTAAAACTGAACTTTCCCCCTATTTCTCCTGTACCATTAATATGGTAAAACCATTTCACTGGTCTTTTCCGCGGAATTCTAAAGTAGAGAAAAAAAAAAACCCCACACCGCGATGAAACGTCTTACCACATATTAAATGGAACCGCACCCACGATTCACATCGAAGCTAAGATAATTATCCGAGGAGAATACTTTCTTCGATTGGATAGCGTCGCGAGGCCATGTAATTTCTCATCGGTGAGGCTGTGAAAATATTCGTTAGCTCGCGTGCAGGGGTTCAAGTTTGTTTTACTTTAGTTATTATTATTATTATTATTATTATTATTATTATTACTATCATCGCATCTTACTACCCGTTCGGGTTATACGCACTTATGCTAATGTGTAATAGTTGGGTGATTGTGAGATGAAATGGGGGACCTACAGTTTAACGTGGGATCCGAACCACGGTGGAGGATTGGCATTCCTCACATTCACAAGTTGTGATTAATACACGTCTTGTCAGAGGTGAAGGAAGGGCTTGGCAATCAGATAAATCTGTGCCGGGACCGGGGATTGAACCCCCGGACCCTAAGTACAGAAGCCTGACACCTTACACCTAAACCACCAGGTCACCCTCTTACTTAAGTCCAGGGCTACATATTAATTTCGACTAGCATTTACCCGCGGCTTCACTCACATTAAACAATACATCAACACATTCGACAACTTCAAATGCTAGAAGAGAATGACACTCCAAGAGCCGTATTTAATGAGCGTAAGAAGATTAAAGAAGAAACGTGGACTCACCCCCATCCCCTCGTACTCCAAAAAATCTTACAGTTGATATAAAAGCATTTATTTATATTTTCTTAAATAAACAATATCTTCTGTGTCATGTAACTATTATTTTGAAAGTAATACAGACATTTTTGGTTCTTCTTTATATTAAAACCCATTGCGTTTCGACTTTCCTCTTTGCTTAAAAGTGAGTCCAAATACCGCGCTTCGATTCGATTCGCCTAGGTGAGAGTGATCCTTAGTTCAAGCTGCACTACCAACCTAAAGCAGGTGTTACCCGTGGGATGAGACGGAATCTTAAGGCGGTCGCCACGGTCAGCGAGAAAGTACCAAGCGTTGTCAGATCACACGGCTTAAAATACAAAGGTTTGTTTAGTTTTCTGGAACTTCTCTCAATTCTTTCTAAACTTATACTCCATTTTGTCCTCAACCTACAACCACCTTTTGTTATGTCAATAGAAATAGGGGAGGAAAATCCACATATCTTCTGGTTCAAGATAAATAAGAAAGCTTGTTGCTAATTCTAAAATATCTTAAAACTTTCTGTTGTGAGCCTATTTATTAGAGAAAGGCTAAATCTAAAGCCATTTTTAATCAAACTTTTAGTTTCATAGATCCACAAATATTCTTTAAAATGTGTCCAAAATGAGGTAGTGTCCCATTTAACACTTTTTTGTAATTAATAAAATTCAAATTATGGGGCTTTAAGGAAAAAAAGACCCGTTGGAATTTTTCAATTTTATTTTGGCGTGGACTAGATTTTTTAAATAAGGCACTATATAAGTAAATATTGGATTAGAGCTGAACGTTTGCGCGGCAATTTCTCGCGTACCAAGGCGGTCCCCTTAAGATCGAACCAAATATCCTCCATTTGATACTTTCTCTTTACCTCGGAGTCGTGTGGGTGAGAAGGCCTCGGTTCTAATGATCGATGACCCGCTGCTATTTTAGGGTCTTAAACTGCGTCAATGATGAGTTTTTTTATCTACCTTTAGAAACACCTCCTACGCCATTTTGGCGAGTGAATTGGCGGAAATTCCTGTGAGCTCTTCTGACGGTATGCCCTGAGAAATGGAGCTTAATGGACGTCAGAGAGATGAACAAGTTGCTGACATGGAAAACTCACAGGCTCCACCACATCGAGACTTTTAAATATCTCTGCACCGGTCTCTATGAAACATGGAACCTACTTCTGGAGTAGTGAGGAAATGAACTAATCTCACTCCACGGACAACACCTAGATTAGATATCCAGGAGTCAAACCCTTTAATTCAGTATGTAGCTTGTCTGTCTACTGAGTTAAAGGTCCCGGATTCAATTCTCGGCATGGCTGAAAAATGTATCATTGGTGAAATATGAGTTTTTCCTCTTTCACAGTGATGAATTAACGGCTGGGGGCTGGATGTTGTGTCTATTCTAGATTTAAGCTAGTTTATAAGTCGTGTACTGATGTAATCAGTCGATTCAGAAAGTGCACGTTAAATACCCCCAAATAAAATAAAATAAATTATAAAAAAGATAAATTGTAACACAGCTTAAACCAGAACTCGCATGTGGTGCCAATTTCTATGTCCTACATAAAAAAAAGGACTCTAGGCCAGCAAAACGGTACTACCATGTTTATAAATTAACAAAGACAAAATTAAAATTGACTAGCCACCTGAACGCCTGCAATAAGCTTGAATGCCCTAAGAGAGAGGCCCGGTTAACAGTTTTACTGGCCCGAATAGTTGGGTATTCAGACAAAGGCACTAGTCTCGTCCTGTTTGGTTATCAGGCGAAGAGAAGGTCAAAGCTTGAAACGCACCAGGATGCCCTGGGTATGGTTTTACCCCGTGTAATTATCATTATTAATTTACATTAATGCATTTATTCTGAAACCACCCCCATCATATTATGTTAAGCTGATGATTAAAGGAAGAATGAATGAAACCCCTTGCAAACTACTTTCCTTGATGTCGAGTTATTTTTATAGCGCTAGATCACAAATGACTGGCACGTGAGAAACATGAGTTATTGGAGAATATCGTTAATAGAACGCACCCATTTCGGTGGCCGCGTGGTTTAATACGTCATTCTAGTACCGATCCTGGGACTATTAGATCCGGAAGCGGTGGGACACCCAGCGGGGCAGGTTACCGGGGGCGTAAAATACCCGGGGTGAAGCAACTAGTACGATAAAATTAGACAATAGGGAAATAGGGGCACTCAGATTAGTAGCTATAATCAACACTAAATTAATTAATATGATTGTAAATTGGATAAACTATTAATTAGCGGAGGTAGAGAAACAATGTAATATAGGTCCTAAGTTACAGTCCAGGCCTCGGGACAGAAAGTAAGGATTAATAAATAAATAGACTAGACTGCCAATGACGGGGAGAACTGGGTTCTAATTTAGATCGGGTATACTGAGGGTTTCCCACTCTCTCCTTCCTCGAAAACAGGGGTACACTTCCTCTAAATTAAACCTTTCACATTCTAAACACACTGGCGTGATTAGTAAATACAGCCTGATTAGGTTGCCGCATGGCATCACTCTCATGTTAGACAAGAACACCAATGACAGGGAGATCGGGGTTTGAATCCCGGTAGGGTGTACTGAGGATGGTTTTTCAAATGGTTTTCCACTTTCCCACCACGCAAATGTGGGTATACTTCCTTATATATCCAACATTCATCATCCTTTAATCATTAGTGTAGTTATTACAACCTGAACAGGTAGCAAGACGCGGTGCTATAAAGAATATTAGCAAACACAGCGGAGCCTCGAATTTCCAATCATCCAGATTAAAATCTCGCATTAGTTAATGGTTTTTGTAGCACATTTTTATGGGACAATTAATTGATGTATTATTATTGTAAAAATAAGTGGCGAGTTGTAGTAATACATTGTTTTAAATGCCTTTGTCCTATAACGTCCACTTTATCTGGATTTTCATTAATCCGGATAACACCCAGTCCCAGTTATACCGGATAAACGAGGTTATAATGTATGCGTATAACCCAAATGGTTAGTAAGACACGGTGCTAAAAAAAAAAAA
>CABFWB010000391.1:184603-295975 GCA_902151455.1 Timema bartmani | reverse complement strand
ATACCCAATTACAATACTTTCTCTAAATGAGAAAGTAAAAAATATATCTCCCTCTATCTACGCCATATTTGGGGAACACTTCTAATTCAGTCCGCGGCGAGAGTTTTGTCAGAATAGTTGGCAGGTGTCAGGTGTCCGTCATCACGGGAGGGAAACTGTTGGCTCGTGAGGTTGGCAACACCCGTAGCTGGAACAGATGGTAGCCCTGGAGGAGAGCCAGTGTCACATGATGGTCGGGACGTGACAGGGCCGGAGATTTGTGGGGCGCGTCGGGAGTGAGGAGAGCTTCAGGGGAATACTTCATAATAATTATTAAAATATGACCTGCCACTCTGAGGCGAGTATACGTCACTAATGGGCTCGTGCGCGCCGGCGGTATTTCAGTACGTCATTCAGTACAAGTAAACTACCGTGGGAACGGACCAGATGCTTTCGTACAGAATTAAGTTCTTAATCCAGTTCAAGTAAATTATCACTGTGGAAACAATCAATAGATTTTCGTAATTAATTAAGTAACACTTAATCTAGTTCAAGCTAACTATCACTGTGGGAACGGCCAAGAGGTTTTCGTACGTATTTAATTACTTAATCCAGTTCAAGTAAACTATAACTATGGGAGCTACCAAGCTATTTTTGTATTTAATTACGTACTTTATCCAGTTCAAGTAAACTAGAACCGTGGGAACGACCACGATTTTTTAGTTCTTAATTCATTATTGAATTCAGAACAAGTAAGCTATCACCGTGTCAAAATACAGCTATTACAGTGACTATTGGAAAAATAAGTAACAACAATCCAATTTTTGTGGGAAGCATCTTCCTTACCTGAAGCTAGAAAAGCTACTAGATAAATTATCACATATTCATACGTCAAGTCACGTGAACACTAATAAACTACCGAAACGTTATCAATGTTGGCCACCAAAAAGTATGTTTGTATTTTCTACAAAATACTTCCTCTTTAAATTGGGCTGAATCAAGAGAAACTTGTGCGCAATTTTTTAGTAGCGCAAGTGCTAGTTTACAGCGATGTTTTAGTATATAATTCAATAACGAATGCCCTATTAGCCGCTCTGGTGGCCATATGGTCTAAGGCACTACTCTCGCAATAGACTGGACTGCCATTGACGGGAGTGATCCAGGTTCGAATCTTGGTCTGTTATATTAATTTTTTCAAAATGGGTTTCCAATCTCCCTTCACGCAAATTTGGGTACACTTTCTCTAAATATAACTTTTCTAATTCATAAATCATTATCGTAATTAGTACATAAGCGTATAAACGTAACGGGTGGTAAGACACGGTGTTAAAAAAAGCCGTCCAATCAATTTCTTTCAGCACATCTTAAGGCTTGTCAGGTAGAATTTAAAGGAAATGTACCCGTATTTGCGTGAGGGGTTAGCGGGAAACCATTTAGGAGAAAAACATCAATACTCACGACTTGGATTCAAACCTCAATGTCCTCGTCACCGGCAAGCCAAACTATGTGAGTTGGAAGGTTAGTCCGTGTGCTCACCAAAGAGGTTACGCCACCATACCCTCCCCCCCCCCAAAAACCCTTTCCTATTGATTATGACCCTGCCACAGTAGTAATATGTGTCTTAGTTGCGTCTAATTAATTTTAAATCAACCTGATCCAAAAGTTACGATTAGTTTGACTTGCCGGAAATATACTGCGGTTTCCTTAATAACCCAATGAAAACTATAGTGTAAATTTGGTATAAAGGACCGTTTAGTAATTATAAAAACTCATTTTGGTCAACATTAACAAAATTTTACTATCTTGTTAATATGGTTTTAGATATATTGATAATATTTATCAAAAGGGACAGCTGAAGTTCTCGTGATTTGAAGTATGAATATTGTATTAAAGTAGTTTTAGTAACTTTAGTAAATGTCTTCCTACAAGAATCCTACTATAGCTATCTATATACGCTGCTTATCTCTAGGGCAATGTGCGCGCGCACACTCTCGCTACTTCCAAAAACTGCCGCTGGGAGCACCTCGTAATTAAAGTGAAATTGACTGAAATATGGCGGCTTGTCGCGTGGCGTTATGGAAGGAAGTGGCATATACATATATATATAAAGGATGGAAGGTGGAAGGGTGGAGGAAACACATTTAAAACACCCCAAAGGAGGCTGGGACGATTATTGTCAGCAAAGACATCCCCGAAGAGAAATTGGACAGGAAACAGATTAAATTAAAAACAACTTAAACGGAACGAGGAGACAGTATTTTGACTAGAGCGGTGGAACCAGGTGTTTGTCATAACATACGCAGACGTAGAATTCCTCTGCTCCGCCAGAGTGTTGCGGCAAATTAATATGAGACTCACATCTTAATTTCGTGCCTTAAAATGAAAAAAAATAAATATTGATTTTAAACGCTATATTATCGTGATGAGACATAAAACACATTTAAAACTTTGATTACAATTATTTTTATGTTTGGTATATAACTCTGTTAGGTTGGTAATATGAGATGGAAAATAACCTGGTTGCCTTAACCGCTAGAGCAGTGTCATGGAGAGCCAAAATCTTGGATTTAATTCGCCTTCCCCTCTACTCCCTCTATTCAGAGATCATTTAAGCCCTGTGCCTCACCACAGATAATGGACAACTTCCTTTTGATAGGCCTGGGTTCAAATTCCCGTGGGGTCAGAAGGTAACCTTCAAGGGGTGTCAAAGCAGGTGGGGTACGAGTAAACAAATGTTATCTCGAGGGATATTGACTCTCAGCTTGTGTTGCTAGGATAACACGTATCTCACTGACTCGATGCTGGTCTGTTGTATTTATAATTTTGTTCATACTGTGGTTAAAAAAATAAAATTTCTCGCTTCTTTACTTAAAAAATGGATACATTTACTAAAAAATTATAGAGTATGTGAAACAAAATTATGGGAACTGTTACAGAAATGTAGTGGGAAAAAAGAGCATCACATTTCACCAAAGAGCATACATAAAATAATATACACTGTTACAGAAGTATATTGAAAAAAGAGGAATATCCGTGTCAACCAAAGAGCAAAACAAACAACTCATCATTTCAAAGACCTCCATTTAAAATTTGTTTATACTGTAAAAACCATTTAGGCTTAACCTCGGTAGTCCGAAATTCCGAACACACTTTTTTGGAAAACTGGTGAAAAAAAATTAAGTCAAATAATGAAATATATATTTTATTGGCTAACAAGCTCAAAGTTAAAAGAGAAATTGTAAGAAACAGTTATATCTGATAATAAATGCTTAATATTTACAGGCTGTAGTCAACACAATGTATTTTCCTGTGTCTAAAAATAATTACAGGACATATTACTTAGTTAAATAAATGAAAATTTGATTTAAATTCATTCAACCTTAATTTAAAATTCGTGTACACACTGTATAACTGTATTCTCCCTTTTAGTCAGAATTTTACCTAATCCGAACACGCTTTGGTCCCAATTAGTTCGGATTAATAAGGTTCTAGTGTATTTAGGGAATAATTGGTTTAGTTAAAATATATTTCAGTTAACAGTTTTTTTATTTGATTAGTCCTACAACTTTGCGACGGTAAATTATTTTGTATCTCGAAGAGTTGAGGAGATACGATCAACGTTGAAGATATTCGCTCGTATAAAGTATCCTCAAAGTCAATGTAGATAAATAAAAATTCAGGTGAACGCTGATAAATCACCTTAAACTTTACCTTCTTAAGCTAGGTAGCTTTCTGCGCATATTGTGCTTGTGTATTGGCAGCCAATACAAATACTCGTTATGAAAAAGGATGAATTTAAAAATGCAGCATCATTCAGCTGGAGATAAACACTTTGCTGCCTCTCAAGTCAGAGTCAAGCATTCTATTCCTCTGCTAATACTCTGCCAGTAATGTACATGTCTAATTTTGAACGTTATTATCAATATAATATAATATAAACCAGTAAAATGTTATCAATGTTGGCAGAAAACGTGTATGTTTGCATTTTCTAAAATACCCTTCATACAAAAATTGGACTGTAGTTATTGTTTCAAAGTTCCTGCTAGCCAGTTCTGGCATTACACTCGTAGGCTAATCTATCGAGTTGAAAGATTCTAAATGGAACGTTGCCCCTGATAGAATCTTCTCTATGCAGATCCGCAGCACATACCAAACCTCGGGTAGCCTAACCCCAACCATCATAACTATGTCTCGCTTTACATACGTTTTGTTCCATATTTGTTGTGATTTAACGTTAAAAGCCTATCCCCCATCCTAGCTATTCACAACTAATGTTTTAGTATTAAGGAGCAGGAGGAGGGAGGCTTACTTTAATATATTTTAAATGTACCAGTATTTGATAAACTAAAAAAAAACCTGCAAAGTGCTTTCTTAACAATTATTGTTTGATGGAATAAACAGACAAGCTATTGTAGTTGTTAAGTACTTAATATCATATTATTTGAATTTAAAATTGACACCTATACATGAGAATCGAACTAGGATCTTTGGATTAGTAGGCCAATGCTTTTACCAGTTAGCTATTCAGGAGTCATCCCGTTCCCAGGATCATTCTTCACTCATATCTTAAGGCAAAGTTCTATGACGTAATTATACATAGCTGTACCGCAAGTACTGTGGTACAAGGCGTTACGCTCACAATACACTTACCTTATCTACGTTGGCAAACTGTTTGAAGGTCGAATCTCAGCTGCACACAATAGGATGGATAGTTACCCACAAGTAGTTTATCTTTGTAGTTTTCTCATTCCTTCTCCCCGCTAGTGTAGATGCATTTCCTCAAAAGTACCTTAATCCCCCCTACCTCGTTTAACCTGGTTTAAATCGTCTGGATTAAAAATCAATAAAATTCTATATGATTTTTTCACATAAAAACTTTAATAAACACACCTCTTCAATATAGTTATTCTTATATTTTTACTTTCTATCTTACAGGTAGAGAAAGTATGGTGATCGTCAAAAAAATCGAACTCGAGATTTTGATGAATTTTGACGTTTCATGACTTCCTGAATCCGAAAAAGTGGTTTTTGAATTTCCGTCTGTCTGTCTGTCTGTCTGTCTGTCTGTCTGTCTGTCTGTACCTCCAACTAGAGCCTAAACTATTTTACCGATTGAGCTGAAACTTGATATCTAGGGTTTTCATAGGGTTGCCCCGAGGGGTTTTTGGAATTGGATATCTACCCCTAAAATTAAGGGTAGTTTACTGAAGGGAAAAAAGAGAAAAAGTCGATTTTCTCAAAATCGGCTCTAACGATTTTGATTAAATTTCATTTATGAACATTAATAAATATTCCAAACAAAATGGCTACTCTCAATATTTCGGCAAAATGGCTTTAAGGGCTCCGGTCTGATGCGTAAATTAACATTTTTTATAATAGCTCCGAAACTATTTGAGATATGAAATTACTTAGCATTACAAATATGTATATATATTTATAATACAAATATTTTATTCGAAACATATTTTTATAAAATCAATAATTTTCAATCTATACGCAATTATATATATATTTTTAGCTTTTTGGACATTAAAGCTTAAGTATTGCGATCGTAAAAAAAACTAACCTGAAATGTTGATGGATTTCGACGTCTCATGACCCCCCGAACCCTAAAAAATAGTCTTTGCAATGCCGTCTGTCTGTGTGTCTATTAAAACTTAAAATTAAGGGTAGTTTACTGAAGGGCAAAAAGAGAAAAAGTCGATTTTCTCAAAATCGGCTCTAACGATTTTGATTAAATTTCATTTATGAACATTAATAAATATTCCAAACAAAATGGCTACTCTCAATATTTCGGCAAAATGGCTTTAAGGGCTCCGGTCTGATGCGTAAATTAACATTTTTTATAATAGCTCCGAAACTATTTGAGATATGAAATTACTTAGCATTACAAATATGTATATATATTTATAATACAAATATTTTATTCGAAACATATTTTTATAAAATCAATAATTTTCAATCTATACGCAATTATATATATATTTTTAGCTTTTTGGACATTAAAGCTTAAGTATTGCGATCGTAAAAAAAACTAACCTGAAATGTTGATGGATGTCGACGTCTCATGACCCCCCGAACCCTAAAAAATAGTCTTTGCAATGCCGTCTGTCTGTGTGTCTATTAAAACTTAAAATTAAGGGTAGTTTACTGAAGGGCAAAAAGAGAAAAAGTCGATTTTCTCAAAATCGGCTCTAACGATTTTGATTAAATTTCATTTATAAACATTAATAAATATTCCAAACAAAATGGCTACCCTCAATATTTCGGCAAAATGGCTTTAAGGGCTCCGGTCTGATGCGTCAATTAACATTTTTTATAATAGCTCCGAAACTATTTGAGATATGAAATTACTTAGCATTACAAATATGTATATATATTTATAATACAGATATTTTATCCGAAACATATTTTTATAAAATCAATAACTTTCAATCTATACGCAATTATATGAATTTTTTTAACTTTTTGGACATTAAAGTTTAAGTATTGCGACCGTAAAAAAAAACTAACCTGAAATGTTGATGGATGTCGACGTCTCATGACCCCCCGAACCCTAAAAAATAGTCTTTGCAATGCCGTCTGTCTGTGTGTCTATAAAAACTTAAAATTAAGGGTAGTTTACTGAAGGGCGAAAAGAGAAAAATTTGGTTTTCTCAAAATCTGCTCAAACGATTTTGATTAAAATTCGTATCTAGGCGTTGATTAAGATTATAAATAAACTGGCTATTTTCATTTTCCTATGAAAATGATTTTTAGGGTACTTTACAGAAGCGTTAATTTCCGTATCTCCACAACTATTTGAGAAACTAAACAACTTATCATTGCAAAATTGTAGGACTATTAGAAATAAAAAACTTTTATTTGACATATATTTTTATAAAAGCAACAGTTTCTGAGATATTTGCAAATATATTAATACAATTTTGTGAGCTTTAGTTGTAAACATATACTACTTAAGTCTTAACGCAATAATTCTCCAATGCCATAGAGTAATTAAATATAAGTATCTAAAAAAGTATGTTATTTTTCCTTAAAGCTCTTAGGAGAAATGTTTGCATAGCAATGATCTATCTCCATTTTAGACTCAATAGTCAATATTTACATTTTTTATTGGTCAAAATGTATAAATGAATAATTAAATATCAATGCGATGACTTGAAGATCTGCAACACCTTATAAAATGTTAAAATTTTAACCAGAAATCGAAATTTTAATACGAAGTGTTGACCCTTGTGGAAGACATTAAACTGTTTGAAATGTTCTTAGGTGGACAAAGATGCGCCTCTTTTCTCATTGATTCTATATCATTGTATATTATTTTATGCGTGTTCTTATGTGGAGTGGTGATGATACAATGTACATTATTCCGTTCAGAAATCTTACGAGTTTATAGAAAGAGAGAGAAAGTCTGTGCGGTGCGCCGTACCATTTATTTTTAAATGTGATAAAATATAACAATTGGTACTAGTAGTTCTATGAAACCCCCCCCCCCAACCCCCATCCCCCATCCCCCTCATGTTCTTATCGTTACTACAGTCTTTAAGATTTCTCTTTGGATATAGATTTGAAATATCTCCTTGGAATGGAAGTTTATATTTTTCCTTCCTTGGTGATAAAGTTAGACAGAAAACGAATTAATACTGTTATCATTAGTGCATTATATTCTTAGAAAATACCGTCACTCACGTGTTTTAAGACGTCAATCTAGCAATATATGTCAAAAATTAAAAATATACGCCCTAGATACTCGAATGATTGGTTATAGTTATATATTCAAAACACTTGAACAGAGGTATTAAACAAAAAAAAAGTAGTGGTTTCCATATTAAAACGAATAGCCAGGTCGAAAAACTATTCACATACATCTTATAATACGGGTTCAAAGACTTTCCCAACCAAATGTCGTTAAAATTGATCCACATATTTGGCAGTTATCGCGTAGCAAATTATTTTTTGGACAGACATACAGACAGATGAAACTCTAAATGATCAAGTTAAAACAGAACCTCGTGACGCTCAGCAATTGAGTCTGCAGCCATCGAGCTGCGAATCTTGTTGATTACATTGATATTTTTTCGACATAGTGTTCAATAATTCATTCTGTACAAGATTTGATAAAACTTGTAATGCGGTGATGTGTGGTAGGCTTGTCGAATACTCTTTGTACTTCCCCAACGAAGATATTATTTAGACTGTGAATAGTGACGAAGCGCGTAGAGAGACTAATGGCAGAAGGAAGTGGTAAAGAGATCGAATGCGGAAGTAACATGTCATACGAAGAGAGTTGAAAAGCGCCCGACACAAACAGACAAAAATAAAATAACATTACAAAACAAAATACAAACCACAAGTTCCGTTTTACATGATTTGATTTCTTTGGTTGTCTAAATTCTTTCGGAGCTATTTCCACAGAGGCAACGGAGCGCATTAAGCTTGGCACATGCGCAGTGATCGATGTAGCGCTGGGAGCGTTTCTCGTCTGTTTAGAAAGACGGAAGGTGCTGGGTTTCCCTAGGATAAATAGATTTACTATTTCCGTGAGACAAAACGTGTGACGAGCAATTCACCAACTCGTTAAACCTAGAAATGTATTTAGGCCTACACATTGTCTAAGTAATGAGATAAGTTATTCACTAAATTAGGTAGATAAGATTAGAACTACTCGCTTTGGTGGCCAATGGTCTAAGGCGTCACTCTCACAGTAGACTAGACTGCCGACGATGGGGAGGCTGAGGTTCGAATCTCGGTCTTGTGTACTGGGGGTGGTTTTACACTCTCCCTCCACGCAAATGCGGGTACACTTTCTTTGGATATGGCCCTTATCACCCCTAAAACCGTTAGCATAATTAGTACATAAGTGTATAGCCAAAACGGGTAGTAAGACGTGGTGCTAAAAAAAGTGGTATTTAAGAAAAGTGCCATTGCTCTGGGACATACTGTATAAGCAAAATATCGAAAAGCCGATAGCGTTTATCAAATAAATTTTACGTTCTCATGTAAAGACAGTATTGTGATAACGAAAAAAATACCTTGATATTCTGAGAGATCTTGACGATTTTATGCGTCTCCATTCTCAAAAAAATGGGTCTTACATATCTGCCTGTTTATCTGTACCTATTACTACAGCTTAAACAGTTCCATAGATTTTGTTCAAACTTTATTTTTAGATGTAATATTGTCATACCTCAATGACAAGTAGTTGTGATTTTTATTCTAATTATAAAATTAAGGTTTATTTCATTATAACTGATTAGGAAAAACTCAACATTTTTCAAACCTGGTTTTAACGATTTTGTTTAGATTGGATATCTTGAAAATGATTTATATAATAAATGACTATATAATTGTATTTTGGAATAAATTGACTTAAGGATAGTTTGCCGACAACTGATTATTGAAAATGGGTCTTTTTCAAAAATGGCCTTTACAATTTTGTTTAAAATGCATAATCATATGGCGAGCGTTTTACATAATAATGGACAATGTACTGTACAGTAATTTATCAAAGAAAAATAGTTTTGAAGTTAGTTAAATGCAATGCAACTTCCTAAAAAAAAGGGGGGGGGAGGAGGAAGGTGCGATGCGCGTTCCACACTCCCTCCTGATGAGTTCCGATAGAATGAAACCTAGGTCGGGAGATTGGGAGGTAACGATTGATTTTCTTCAATCCAATGGCAGCAATGTAAAGTCTGAACTGTGTTCGTCTTTTCATTGTAAAATCCATATTGTGTTCGTCCCCTTTTTATATGTTTCAATTACCCACCTCGGTGGCGTAGTTGGCTAACGCGCTAGGACGGGGAGATTGAGGTTCGAGCCTAGGTCGGATGAATTGGGATGGTTTTTCCTAAATGGTTTTCCGCTCTTACTCAACGCAAATGCATATTCACTTCCTCTAAATTCAACGTTCCCAAATCATAACCATTAGCATAATTATTATTTAAGCGTATAACCCGAACGAGTAGTAAGACGCGGTGCTAAATTTAATAATAATACTATATATCCCTCCACCTTTCCTGTACCTTCTTTCAAATATAAGTAGAAAATAATCAGTGTCTTATATCGGGAAGAAATTTAAACCCCTTCCTCCGAGTTACCAGTATACCAAATTAGACGAGTATGATGCAGTTACCAGTATACCAAATTAGACGAGTATGATGCCCCTGTCCGCGTGTCCACCGGCATCAAATAAAAGAAGTCAAGAGGTTGTCCAAGTCAGTCCAGTTATAAAACATGTGCATTACAACCTTACAAATGTGTGTTTTAAAAAAACCTAAAGGGATTTTGATAAGGCCCGGGGTAACTCAGTCAGTACAGCAGTGTTGAGAGTCCATCTTAACCCACAAATAACACAGATAACACAGATAACTTAGGTAGGTAGAACATATATAACCATGATTATTATCAAACTAAAATAGATATTTAACTGATCCCAATCTAACCGTCGTCAATCGAAGGATGGATAAAGACCTCCCCAACCCACTTTCCCAGTTCAATGTATTTTCTGGTTCGAATGTAATCTTGTGTATAACTTCCTGGTTAGTCGGTCATGAGTTGGGCTTTCAAGGGTGCTACATGGGAGAACACTGTGACACATTGCAGGCCTTTAGAAAACCGCAATATATAATATACTAGCGGACCCGACAGACGTTGTCCTGCCCGAACGTTGGCTTTTCGTTTGGGTGGTATAATTGATTTAGATAATAAAACAAATACTATGTGATCATCACAATTACAAATTCACAATGAACTCCAATTAGTGAGTAATAGTGTTTGTCAAGACAACATACAAAATAAAACATCTTTTCATTTTTGGCATTTCGCCCACAACTCCACAAATATCAGCTGGTGGGGAGGTGAAATTCTGAGGTGACATGTTCTGATATGCAAAAAATCTAAAATAAATTCCCTAAAAAAATCCCAAAAAAACCTAGAACCCGATTGCAGCGCCACCTACCGGGTCCAATTGTGAATCTAAACATCCAAGGACCCACTCGAACACACACAAAAAATTTCATCAAAATGGGTCCAGCCGTTTAGGAGGAGTTCAGTGACATACACACGCACAGAAGAATTATATATATTAAGATAATTATTAACAAAATATGGGTGAAAACTATCAGAAGGTTTCTAACGAGTTAAGAAGTTTACATTTTGAGTTTAAGATTTTAAAAACAAATTCAACCATGGTTTACGCGAAAATTTCTATTTATGAGATTAAATCAAAAGGTTAGAAACCTAGAAATAGCCCTCATCTATCAAATAAGGTCTTGTTTTGATAGGGTTACAACATAACATTTTCAAGATAATGTGGGATTCTTTTATAGGGTTTTATGTAAGTTATCACACATTTTTTTTAAAACCTTTTAAAATATTTAAGATATTAGGTCGGTAAGAATTTTCGCCCACATTTTGGTGAAAACAATATTAAAAATTATCAGACCGCTTCATAAATATTCCAAGATTTATAAATGTATGTACCGTTCCTTAGTGCTCTTCCATGTAGCACCCTTGAGGTAAAGGTCCAGAGTTTGAAACCCCGGACCCCTAATAAATAATCAATTATTGTTAGATATGGCCAATATGATTGTAGCCAGACTTGTTTGTTTACCTTTTGAAAGTGTCATAGATCAAGGAGTAGACATCTGGTATTGTCGCCACGTGTGTCATCGGATTCGGTAACAAAGAGGAACAGACAAAAGACTATCAAGAAGCGTTTGAGCAGACATGCACCCTAAAAAAAAAACACAGCACGTTACAAAGAACGAACCGACCATCTCCTGTTTGTTGTCAAGTTATTTGGTTACGAGTTGACTTGATAGAATTCACTCTGGAGGAAACATTTAGTTGGCTGTGTCGGTTTGTGGCAGGGGTGACATCTGGAGTGTTGGCAGAGTGGCTGCAAAGGTCCTTTGGAAACACTTATCTGCGCATGCGCAAGTGTTGAATTAAAAACTAAGCCAAAATAATATCACAACGAGCGTGTAGATTTCAGTGCACATTAAACTATAAGCATTCGTGGATACAGACTAAGAAACGAGATTAAATATAATATGAAATTAATGATTAAGGATATTATGAAAAAAAAAAGCTTTGGTTTTCTTAACCTAACCTCTATCAAGACAACCTTAAAGGTTAGATTAATTTAGTAATAGTTATAGGAGCCTAATATAATAATAAACACAGACGATCATCTGAATACACATTTTGTTCTGTTCCCAGTTTAGTTAACACTTGCGCATGTGCAAATAGATGTTTAGCAGGGGACATATTAGATCGACGTCAAATGGTTTGTTTTAAAAATTTTGACTACCAAAAGTGACAGTAGCTCACCATATTAATAATGGTCTTGAAAATCATATGGTTTGGCGAATGGATACATGAGATTAGAGTTTGTAATTCTACTAGCTGTCACTTACATACATTCCTACTGTAGATGGAGTGTATAAAATAAACGACAATTATAAAATATCCTCCACTTCGGTGGCCTCGTGGTCTAGCGCGCTACTCTCGTGTTGGATTAGACTGCCGAAGATGGGGAGATCGGGGTTCAATCCCAGTCGATTGCACTGAGGGTGATTTTCCCTAAATGGTTTTCCACTATCTCTCCCCCTCTCCACGCAAATGCGGGTGCACTTACTCTCAATTAAACCTTCCTAATCCCTAACCCGTTAGTGTATTTAGTAGATAGGCCTATAACCCTAACGGGTAGTAAGACGCGGTGCGGAGAAAAATCATTATAAAATATTCCTATATTTATCAAACAAGGTCAAAATTAGTAGTTGGGGAGAAAAACATGTCTTGGCGTCTGATTTTATGAAAATAGATTCACTATTTTTTTTAACTATTGAGATAAGTTTCTTCTATAGGAATTAAACTATAGACGTGCGCTTGCGTTCAGATATTGTAAAAAATATAGGGCATCTTTTAAAATATATACTTCTCGTAAGAGAACAAGAGTTTCGATTTTACTGACAAAGCAATCAAAATAGCAAAATTCTTACGGTCCGAACACAGAAAGTGACGTAAATTATCACTAGAAATCAACCAGTAGATGTCACTCGCTAAAGTTCCAAGTGCGTAAAACTATGAATAAAAAGTATGTTTATTATTATATAATTTTTTTACCGCATCCTACTCCCTTTTAAGTTCATAGTCATTTCAACACGCTAATAAAATATGGATAAGGAAGCTCTAATATAGAGGAAATGTACCCGTATTTGCTTGTAGAAGTAGTTGTAAATGATTTAGGAAAAATAACACCCCTGGTACGACCGGCCGGGATACGAGCCCAGACTTCCCTATCAGCAGGAAAAACAAACTAAACGATTTTGACATCTTTTTCCGCGTGCCCATTGGTGCCGGGGTAATTTATTTATTGTTCGACGTATATTACGTCGTATGAGCCCTCTTTTTTTTTTTCTTTTTTTAGTATAATAAAATAATAATAATAACGCAAGAAAGTTCTTCACCCTCATGGTTCATTGCGCTTTTACTTCCGGCGTGTCACTCAGGCACGCACTTTACGCGTGTTCGCAGGAAGTTATTCACGGTACGCACCGCGCCAGAAGAAGCCTGAGCGAATGAATAGGGGGCAAGGGGGCCCGCAGGGAATCAGGGAGGGGGGCTGGGAGGAACTAATAAGAAAGAATCAAAAGCAAAACATGGAAGAGGTAATCGTACAAGTTAATGTCTTGAGGCGTGAATGATGCCATTCAAAACAACTGGAATTGGAAGCCGGGAAAACCTCGTCTACAACTCTTTGTTGCTCACTTGGCACTCTTCAATTACTATCGCTAGAGACTATAGTCAGACCGCCATTGTAAGAGAACTATAGTCAGACCGCCATTGTAAGAGAACTATAATCAGACCGCCATTGTAAGAGAACTATAGTCAGACCGCCATTGTAAGAGAACTATAGTCAGACCGCCATTGTAAGAGAACTATAGTCAGACCGCCATTGTAAGAGAACTATAGTCAGACCGCCATTGTAAGAGAACTATAGTCAGACCGCCATTGTAAGAGAACTATAGTCAGACCGCCATTGTAAGAGAACTATAGTCAGACCGCCATTGTAAGAGAACTATAGTCAGACCGCCATTGTAAGAGAACTATAGTCAGACCGCCATTGTAAGAGAACTATAGTCAGACCGCCATTGTAAGAGAACTATAGTCAGACCGCCATTGTAAGAGAACTATAGTCAGACCGCCATTGTAAGAGAACTATAGTCAGACCGCCATTGTAAGAGAACTATAGTCAGACCGCCATTGTAAGAGAACTATAGTCAGACCGCCATTGTAAGAGAACTATAGTCAGACCGCCATTGTAAGAGAACTATAGTCAGACCGCCATTGTAAGAGAACTATAGTCAGACCGCCATTGTAAGAGAACTATAGTCAGACCGCCATTGTAAGAGAACTATAGTCAGACCGCCATTGTAAGAGAACTATAGTCAGACCGCCATTGTAAGAGAACTATAGTCAGACCGCCATTGTAAGAGAACTATAGTCAGACCGCCATTGTAAGAGAACTATAGTCAGACCGCCATTGTAAGAGAACTATAGTCAGACCGCCATTGTAAGAGAACTATAGTCAGACCGCCATTGTAAGAGAACTATAGTCAGACCGCCATTGTAAGAGAACTATAGTCAGACCGCCATTGTAAGAGAACTATAGTCAGACCGCCATTGTAAGAGAACTATAGTCAGACCGCCATTGTAAGAGAACTATAGTCAGACCGCCATTGTAAGAGAACTATAGTCAGACCGCCATTGTAAGAGAACTATAGTCAGACCGCCATTGTAAGAGAACTATAGTCAGACCGCCATTGTAAGAGAACTATAGTCAGACCGCCATTGTAAGAGAACTATAGTCAGACCGCCCTTGTAAGAGAACTATAGTCAGACCGCCATTGTAAGAGAGCTATAGTCAGACCGCCATTGTAAGAGAGCTGTGGTGATGTGGGGACTTTTATATGTTACCCTATATGACAGCTAGACAAGTTACTAGATCTACCTTCATGTATTCAAACGTCAAGTTATAAAATGTGCTGCTGTCATTTTTGATAGATATTATCAATACCTATAAAATAACAGTAATAAAATAATAATATTATATCAATATTTACTGTGAAAAATATGTTGTATATTTTAAAAACCTTCACTATGAAAATTGTACTTGTGGGCCTACATATCTAAAAATCAATTTTCACATGAAGAACCATATCTGACAGTTAATAAAATATACATTACAAATGCCATACGCCAAGCCATACGAACTGCAAGACCAAACGTTAAGCAGCTGTAAATTTTGACAATATTAGTTGGCATGTTGACAAAAAAACATTATTTTATGATTATCTTTGAGTTTTATTTGTTTTATTATATTTTAAAAAATCTTAAAGAATTAATTTTTTGTGTAAAATGATTTTTTCAAGTAATTCCAAAAATACTGTATATACAGGGTGTATCGATTTATGTGGGAAGTAACTGGGTTGTGGATAGTAGACCCCAAGACAACACAAAAAGTCCTTTTGAACATACATATAAATACATCATGCATATGTATATAATATCAGAAATTGATTTTCTATGTAAATAATAAATTATTAAATTATATATATTATTTACAATTTTACATAGCCTACCTAATCAGTTTATGACAGATTGTGATTGATCTAAATAGTTAACAGGATTTTATGAATTACTTTGTTTATTTCACAAATAATATTTTTTATGTTGTGTATTAATGAATAAGCTACGATTTGTTTATACGATTTTGAATTTTTAAAGTCGTCTATTTTTTTTTTAATTGTTTAGCCCCCCGTCTTACTACCCATTCGGGCTATACGCTTAAACTCATCGATTAAAAATGCTTTTCAGTTACTTCAGTTATTTAATAGATTTAATCAAAAAATTCTTCTAAGTTCTTGGTTCTATAATCTCAATGTTTTACAAACGATGTTTTTTATTCTACGTCCACCTCTAGCCCAGAATACATTTGAAGGGTACAGGGGAAAAATTACGAAAAAAGTCAATTGAGATAATGCTTCCAAATAGGTGTTTGTAATATTTAAATTAATACAAATAAAAGTATTTGCTTGGGTCCTTATGGAGTTTTAGATATCAAAGTTGTCGTCCTGAGTAGTATTTGTAATATTAATTTCCTCATTGTCACTTTAATTTGATTTGAATTGACTTTTTCATGTTAAAAAATCTATCTTATTAATATTAAAATTAAAGTGTGTTAATTTTATAGTAGTGAACTAAATTTTGGAGCATGTTATCTTGTAATTAGGCCTACACTCTAAATTAGTGTAAATTAAATAATGGTGGTAACACAAGATACACTAGAGCACATTCATTAGCCACTGTCAAAGAGTTCTAAAAGTTTCCTGTATTCCCGTGGAAGTAGAGTGAGAAAAACGGCGTGTACCTGGCCGGTACTCAAACCCCGGACCCGCAGACCGTTTGCGGGAGCGTATAGATGTGTTGCATTGTTTACTATATGGGTTATTTTAAATTATTGTCTTAAGCCAAAAATAGAGGTGAAAGGAATCAACATGGCCATTTAGAATTAAAAACCTTACATTCTACTATTTGGTTTAAAAAAAAAGTAGCTGAAAAAGTTGATATTAATTCATTTTCAACGACTTTTAACGAGAAACGTCGCATTTTTGAAATGGTAAGAAACAAAGATCTAGTTTCCTTTAAATAAATAAAAATATTTTAAAACAATAACGTCAATTTAAAATTTCCAAACAATTATGGATTTTTTTAAGTAGTTTTGATGCAGGATGTTTCCCTTAAATTAGATGGTGCCCTTAACCCTTTGTTCCTCTAAACGTTTACATTCCACATAATTCATTTTAAATCCACATCCAAGTTTAATCCCCTCCCTTACCCCCCCCCCCAAAGATACAAGCAGCCGTACTTCCTTTGCGCCCTCGTAATCCTAGCAGTCACCTACCTTCGCACACGCGCTCCTAGCGGTGCGTGACGTGAACTAAATCCCGCTGACAACCCGCCTCTCTTCTCCCCTTCCCACGTGACCTGTGACCTCGTGTTGAGAGCAGTATCTTCCCTAACGGCACCCCTCTTGGAAGGGGGGCTGGGGTGTCTTTTGGCGACAACGCCTCCTCTGGTTGCATCGTCACTTGTCAACAATTTCTTAAAAGAAAGGACAAAATAAATTTAGAAAATCTAACATTTAGGTATCAGAACTAAAGACCTTGTGGCACAACGGATAACGCGTTTGACTACGGATCAGAAGATTCCAGGTTCGAATCCTGGCAAGGTTGATTTTTTTTAACCCGTTCAAGTGACCGAACGGTCTAAGGCGTCACTCTAGTGTTTGACTGGCCTGCTGATGATGAGGTTATAAAGGTTCGAATCTTTGGGTCTAGTGAAGATGTTTTTCCCTGAATTGTTTTCCACTCTTCTTCCACGCAAATGCGGGTAGAATAGACCTAGCTCTAAAACCCTTTCTTCCTCATCCCTACCTCATTAGATTATAACCATATACGCGTATCACCTGAACAGGTAGTAAGACGCGATGTTAGGATAGGAAGAGGCAGCTATTATCTAAGAGCTTTTTAACTTTATCTTAATAATATGGAGAAAGTACTGAGACTTCAACATTAAGAAGAATCTTGTCGTTTTACATTCTCCTGAGCTCAAAAATGTGGGACTGTTCCTTTATTTGGTTGTCTGTACAGTTCAATTTAGAAAAAGGTCCTTTTATAAAATACAAAATTTTTTTAAGTCAAATTGAAAAAAAATGTATTATAATATTAAACATTATTTTTAAGTTATTAATATAATATATCTAAAGTGATAGCTACAGATTACATGACTGACCTGATAATAAGGATACTTAAAAATAGATCTACTATATCTTCTAGCTGTCAGATAAGATTATTTCCATGAAAATTAGACTATACCTGCGGCCAATAACCGAAAGGGTTTGATGAATTTTTTTCTTACTTGGTATTTTTATTTCACATGGTTATACCTCCAGATCAAATTGTAATTTTGGGGAATGTTTTACATTATAAATTGTACTGTTTTATATTTTTTTTAGGGAAACTTATTTAATAATGAATTTTTTACTATGAAATATTTCGAAAATATTTAGCAATTTTCGTTCACAATGATTATCTGAGGAGTGCCTTACATAATGAATGTGGATGTGTACTTTTTTAATTATTCATTTAACTGTGGTTTTTTGATGATTAATTTTTGAAAAATTTCAAGTTTTTCGAGAATAGCCTTTACGATTTTGTAAAGAATATATAGATAAAGGTTCGAATCTCGGTCGGGTGAACTGGGGGTAATTTTTCCTGAATGTTTTCTCCTCTCCCTCCACACAAATGCGGGCTCACTTCCTATATATTCAACCTTCCCAATTCCTAACCCATTAGTGTAATTGGTACTTAAGCGTATAACCCGAACGGGTCATAAGACGAGGTGCTAAATAATAAATATAGATAAAGTGGCGTTCAAGTAGGCCTACTACGTAAGCACCTTAGGGGGTTTCGAGTTTTTCTGATTTTTGCTGACAAGGGTGAAGAGGAGGAGGGGGGAGCAGAACAATACTTATGTAAGACAAAGAGAGACAGGCAAGATTTGCGCAGTTACCCAGCCACCCCATATGGTCACATAATAATTAAAAGTATTAAGACGTGGATTTAAGCACCTTGGTCATCAGATTAA
This sequence comes from Timema bartmani, assembly GCA_902151455.1. NCBI lineage: Eukaryota > Metazoa > Arthropoda > Insecta > Phasmatodea > Timematidae > Timema > Timema bartmani. The sequence continues at coordinate 277,282 of CABFWB010000391.1, read as the reverse complement.
AAGGGATTTAGAATTTTTTATAACAAAAATAATTCATGTATTCACTAATAATACTTTTTTTTTTATATAATTTCAATTTATAGTCAATTAAATAATTTTTTATAATTTCATCCCTTTTTTAATTTTACCTGGTTAGTACAATACATTTAAAATCAGCTTACAATAGTATTTTTACTTTCTCGCTACCTTATGGGTAGGAAAAGTATTGTATGATCGTCAAAAAAATCGATCTCGAGATTTTGATGAATCTCGACGTTTCATGACCCTACGAATCCGAAAAAATTGTTTTTGATTTTCCATCTGTCTGTCTGTCTATCTGTCTGTACCTCCAACTAGAGCCTAAACTATTTTACCGATCGGGCTAAAACTTGGTTTATAGGGTTTTAATAGGGTTGCCCTGAGGGGTTTTGGAATTGGATAACTAACCTTAAAATTAAGGGTAATTTAATGAAGGGCAAAAAGAGAAAAAGTCGATTTTCTCAAAATTCGTTCCAACGATTTTAATTAAATTTTATATCTAGACACTGTTTTTTTACTATAAACAAGATGGTAATTTTCATTTTCTCATGAAAATGACGTTAAGGGTACTTAACATAATGACAATTTTTTAATTTTTTTAATCTTTTATCCGCAGTTATTTGAGATACGAAATAACTTATCATTGTAAAGTTGTAGTAATATTAAAGATAAAAATATTTTATTAAAAATTTGTTTTTATAAAACCAATAATTTCTTAGCTATAAGCAAATATATATATTTTTTAATTCAGGTCTTTGAAAATAAATATGATTCGTATGTTCTTTGGTGGACAGATACATTTCTCTTTTCTCTATTTTTCTGTAACAGTGTTCCTAGCTCCTAATGCCATCGAGTAACTAACAGTGTATATTATTACACTTATAATCTTTGAAGTAGTGTTTCTACAACTATGTATAGACCTATTAGTTCACTTCACAAATCTTACGAGTTTTTAGTAAATGCCTATTTCCAGATAAGAGCGAGAGAAAGTCTGTGCTGTGCATTGTACCATTTATTTTTGCTTGCAAAGGGGAAGGGAGGAGGGTTTAAATGGATCTATTTGGAATGCTTTACGCTATGAATAATATTTTATACTTATTATACAAAGAAAATTTCATTTTAGGATGCTTGACTGATGATTTTTTTTTTGAAATTTATAAATTTAAAATATCTACGATTGTGCCGTACCATTTACTACTTAAATAAGGAAGATCTTAAGATATGAAACTCTGCAACCCGCGCACCTCTGTCCCTAAAGGTGAATCCTCCTTGACTTTGCAACATCCGTTTGCAGCATCTCACCGCCTTTCCTGAACCGGATGTTCATCCCTACCACCCCCATGATCCTTAGTTCCGGTGTCAGGACGCGACTGAACCTTGGGGAGGCACATATGCGACAGTTGACGAGGAACAAGAATATCGCAAGGGGTCACAGGTTCAATCTTCAAACAGTGCAAAAAAATAAATATATATAGCAAGGTTTGTCGTATATTTGAAACTGTAATATACGTTTCAACGACTATAATGGGAATCCCTTAGGAAGGAACTTTTAAAAAAAATACTAAACGTAGGTTGTTTGCGGTCAACTTAGATGAAATTTTACTTTATAGCTGAGCATTAATTATTTCATAAAGTTTTGGTACGTTCCGCCTCATTGGAGTATTTTTTTTGTACAGTACATTCAACCCATCATTATAATCTCTTATGTAAATTCCATCTGGTCATTATAAGGGTGCTAAGTAAATTGCGTCTCTCCTCCTTATTTAAACATGACCACATTTATCGGTAAAAGATACACAAAATAATAATTTTGATAAATTAGTGTAGAAACGGATCCGACCCCTTAGTTCAGTCGGTAGCATTTTTTGTCTACTGAGACAGTCACGTGTGTCTCTACTAATGGTCCCGGGATCGATTCCCGACATGGCTAAAACATTTATCATTTGGTGAAATATGGGTCTACGCTTTCACACTGCTGGCTGGGGACTGGATGTTGTGCCTGTCCTAGTCTTAAGTTAGAGTATAAGGCATATGAAGGTAAGATAAGCCTAGCAAGCAGGTAGTGGAAAATATATAGCTTGAATAAAACACTGACCCAGGCCACAGCCTGGAAACAGTGATGGATGTAAGAAAAAAAAAGTGTAAAAACGATTATTTGCATTGTTTATATGATTAGTTGATGACTGAGTCTTAATAATGATTTGTTTGTATGAACTTCAATTCTCCGGGGGGAAAAACAAACCAGTATCGCCGAGAAAATTACACAGATAAATATTATGTGACCAGGCCCACCAGGTGCTCAAACCGGGCCATATCAGGGGCAAAGCATAGGGCCCCCTCTGTTTGTTCTACTTAAATTTAATGGTGGTGAAACCTTATTTATATGGGGGTAAATTAGTAAAAATGTTTTTTGAGGGCCGCTGACCCCCAAGCCAAAGGGGGCGCTTCCTCTACAAATGTTTGAAAATTGGATACTTCTAGAAGATATTTGAAGAGGCCCTCTTCTGAATTATTATTGTTAATCGGCCTTGTCTATAAATTATTTGGAATGCTCCTCCTACAGATTAAAAAAAAGGTATTTAGAGTGTTCTTCACTTGGAAATTTGTGGAAAATCATATTTAAGCCTATTTAAAGTGCTCCCGGATTTTTTTAAATTGGACGCTTTCAAATACTATTTGGAACCGTCTTTTCCTGACAATATTAATGATTGGGTGTTTCTAGAAGCTATTTAAAATGGTTCTTGCCTTGAAATGCTTAGAAAATTATATACCTCTAGAAGTTATTTTGAAAATAAATAAATTGAATATCTGCAGAATATATTTAGAGTAGTTCTAAAACGAATTAAAATAATTAAATGCCTCTTATCACTGTTTGGGGTGGTTCTTTCCTGCAAAATTTGGAAAATATGATAGATTTTGAAGCTATTTGGAATTTGATACAAGACCATTTTTCAGCTCAATATTTTTGAATATCAGAAGGGTATTCCAAGAGAGATGGTAAGTTAATTCCAGTTGGGAATAGGGGGAGAGGCACAAATTATTCTCACGGCGAGGAATGCCACCTCTCATTACGCCCCCTCTGCTTGAATCAGGCTTTTACATTTTTTTTAAAAACTTTTTGGTCACTTTTGTAAAACAAAAGCAATGTACGCAAATTAATAAGTAACTCAACACTGAAATGTTATGCACGAACATGATCAAATAATTAAATTTAAATTGAACTTGATTTGCTACTAGACTCTCTTTACGTGCCAAATTTATTTTCAAAACAAAATTAGATTCCGTGAAACTTCCAAACACTTCGAAACGAAAGACAAGACTGAACTGAACCAGTGATGTGATTGTGACAAATGCCAGTAAGATCCCCTAGAATAAATTGCAGATGGTTGGCTGTGCAATCACTTAGCCACTATTCCTTACTATGGAAAGTCATTTTATTGCTAATCCTTATTTTATTTTATTATTTATTCTTTTAACTTGGGAACCTGGAACTTGGTCCCGGGGCCATTGTACCAATAGTCCCCTCTCGTGACACTTCTTTGACAAAATTAAACACGATATTTATCTTTATACTAGGTCATTTTATTAGGCAAGAACTGTTTTTTCTCCAAAGTTGCATTTAACTTCTTGGTGGGTTACTTCGTAAACGAATATAGGTACGCAGTGGGGGCAGAACCGGAGGGGGTTGGGAACGGCGGGGCATTGCTCCCTATAAATAACTACCCTCCTCTTCCCAGATATATTTCAAATCCTTTGATATCAAATATGAAGCTGACAGAAGGCCTTAAATTAAACACCCAATGACTTCTAGATGCATTCACTTTTCAAAAACTTGCCGGAGAAGACCACTTCAAATAACTTTGAGGTATCTAATTTTTGAGAAAAATTCAAGTGATGAGTAATTTAAATAGCTTATAGAAGTACAAATTAAAAAAAAAAAAATTCTGGGGAGAGATCCCTTAAAATAGATTTTTAGAAAATCTAAATTTTTAAAAATCTGAGTGAGGACTATTTAAAATATCTTCTAAAAGGCATTCAAATTTCAAAAATTTCTCCAAATTAATAATAGCAAAACCGGGGAAAGGGGTCATTGCCTCTCGTATAGAAAGATGTTACATCGTTGAGAGAGGCAAACCTATTAATTTTTTCGAGGTGTATTTCGTCATATATAGAAGAAACAGCAGAAAGCAATGAAACTCTTTTCTTAGCAAGTAGCACTGAACTTTTCACACACTCCTTCCTGACAAGTTCGGGTATAAAAGACCTAGGTCAAGGGGTTGGGCAGAGACAATGAATTTTCTTCCAAGAGGCAGCCAATAGACCTCCTTGTAAAGTGGGACCTGGGTTCCTCTTTTCATTGTAAAACCCATATTGTGATTATCTCCATCGCTCTGATTGCAGTTCCATCTCTACACAGATGTATCTAGTATGACCATATACATATAAAACACTGGCGAGCATCTTTGAAACTGCGACCCAGTCACTTCGGAGACCAGTATGTTGTTGCTAGGCTGTACTGGCATAGTATGGCTGGCTATCCGTTAGTGTGCTAGTTATTAGTGTATGGTAAAAAGACTCAACTATCAGAGGCAAGACTTTTTTTTTTAACTTATTAGTATTTTTGTCATGCAATATAGAGATGAGTGATAAATCAATGTCTGTGAATCACCGCCAAATTTTGGTCAACCTCATTCCCAGCGATTATCTCAAAAGTAGCAGTGATTGAGATGTCGGTGATCGGTGCGGAGCGATACACTCATCGGGTGGAACCAGCCGATCACTCTCTGGATTTAAAAAGCTGCGACTGTGACTGACAAAATATCAGTTGGCAATATGGTGACCCACAGGTTACGGATTGTAGCAATCTCATGTCCTTTGCTAAAGAGTCACAACTTGAATACTTTGTATGGATACAACATTTCCCTAAACAGAATTATTATTACAATAACTTCACACCTGTTTTGGTGGCTGCATGGTCTAAGGTACTGCTCTCGCAGTAGACTAGACTGCTGATGTCGGGGAGATAGAGGTTCGAATCTCAGTCAGGTGTACTTAGGGTGGTTTTTCCAAAATGGTTTTACACTCTCCTTTCACAATAAATGTGGGTAGCCTTTCTATAAATATAACTTTCCTAATCCTTAATACCATTAACATAATACATAAACGTGTAACCCAAACGGATTGTATGAGGCAGTGCTAAAAAAAAAAAATTACACAGGATTTTATTTTGTGTTGCATAAACCAAATAAAGTATTTATCTCTGGTAAAATCACTATTAGGTCCATCCCTAATCCTTGCACTTTAGGGAATAACAGGTTGATCATAATTAATTCAAACGTATCACTCATTATCATCATGAACTGTTTCCATCCTGCGGCCGGGTTAGTTTAGTAAAACACCTCCAAACTTATTACTAATATTTCTTAACAGAGACATCTTGATATTAAAACAATACTAGCATATTGTAATTAATAAACAAATTCGAAGATTAACTGTATCCTCCATTTATACAAAAAAAATTAAGTTTTATCTCAAGATATTACACTATGGCCCTATCTTATAAGCTACATACCATAGCGTATTCAAGCATAGTAAGGGTACCTCTAAGCCACTCGCTGTCATAAAAGCCTTGTAAAATCACTAGGCCCTTTCTACATCATTGGCTTTCTGGTTGCCATGACCAGGTTGCAAGTACCGCCGTGCCCTTAAGTTGGGATGGTTGGGACCACAAGTTAGATCTGGCAAATTTACAATTTTAGTAGAAAAAAAAAAATTTGTGTCAGCAGATACGGTTAATAAAGGACAGTGTCTACTTGTGACATCACGGAAGGTCGAAAGAGGATTTTCCATTTTAGAGAATTTACATTTCATTAAGTGGGTTTTAAAAATAAAACCATAAATTCTTAAATAATTCTTTAAATAGTCCTGCATCACAAAATCTTTATTTTTAATCTTGAAAAAGTTTTTTTTTTATAAATCTAAAACTCAGGCTATTTGGCTTAGTCCCGAAAATTGCCTGTAGGAGTCTTCCTGCTGGGATGTAGATTAAAAAAAAAAAGTCTGTGGTAGCATAACATTACATCTCTCTAGAATAGGAAACAAGAAAAAGCTGTCCAGGTGCTAATAATAAAGTGAGTGTGAATACTCGTCATAGGAATAGGGGAATTATCAGCGCATAAACAAGAGGCTTTGCAGGGTGAAATTTCATTTTATTCCTTCCTATTTAATTTATTGGTGCTAAGGCGCGTCAAGTTAAGATGCAACCAGATTTGCAAAATAGCTTTGAAATCACCAAATAATTAACTTCATTAATTTTTTACGCATAGCAATCCAAAAAGTTCTTGAATTTTTCTCGTGAGCATATTGGCATTTGATGAATAATTTTTAAATAAAAAAAAATATGTTTTTTGAAAAATCGTGAAAATACCGGTCATAGCACATTTTAATGTCTATCCCACCTTAACCCATTCCCCTAGGAGTGTTTAGCACAGTGATCTACACAGGCCTAGCAGCCATTTTTTTACTGGTATACTCTTATCCGAAACACATCCTTATTTGCTAATCACATATTAACATTTATTTCTTTATTAATGGCCACATTTTAGCATTGAACTGGTAGCCCCATCTATTAGCTTTAATTTGAAGTATTCAGACTGTCTAAAAGTACAGTGATTCATTGATAGATGGCATTACAATAACTTAGTTCAATGAAACGTTGATTCGTGCCCGCGCCAGAACACGTTCAAATAAATATGTTGTTCAACACCAACTTTTTTTTTATAACTGCGTCTTACTACCTTCTCGGGCTATATGTATATGTACTAACTACACTAATGTGTTAGGGATGAGGAAGTGTATCCACGTTTGCAGGGAGGGAGAGTGAAAAACCATTTAGGAAAACCAACTTAGCCGGTATTCAAACCCTCATTGGAAGTGCAGCCTATTATGATAGTGACACCTTTGACCAGTGTGGTCCAACTGGTGGCCCACACCCACTGAAAGTGTGGCCCTTACAGTATCCTGAAAAAACAAAATTAAAGGGAAACCCTCAGTGACTTGTGTGAAATGGCTAATAATTCAAATATGTATAGTTATATATTTATAATGCCAAGTTGTTTGGTAAAAGTGTGTGTGCACGTCCATCTTTCGAAATACATTTTTGGGAGATTGATAAACCTATTTTTTACAGTAAATATTGAAAGATTCTACCAACCAAATATCCAGTTTACTAAAAGTATTGAAAATAATGGTTTAATATGTGTTTATAAGCCTGTGCGGGATCTCAAAATTCAAGGAAAAAATTCTGGAAGTTAGGAGTTTCAGAAACTCGGGTGGGACGAATTAATGCTAAAAGATTACAATTACAGTAAAACCTTGGATTGCGAGTGTTTTGTAAGACGAGCAAAATTTTTCAATAAATTTTAACTTGATAAACGAGCGATATCTTGCAATACGAGCAGTTTCATTGGATAGGTTCTTTGTTAAAGTTGCACAAAAAAAATATTTGAGTTAGCCAACAGATAGCAGTGATGCCGTTAGTGACAGTGAAAGTCGTCCTAAACAATAACACACATCTCCTCTTCTCATCTCTCTCGTCCACCTCACACCAGCCACCATTAAATTTAATTAATAAATTTGATTACAGTACAGTTACATTTAAATTTTTCAATAAATTTTAACTTGATAAACGAGCGATATCTTGCAATACGAGCAGTTTCATTGGATAGGTTCTTTGTTAAAGTTGCACAAAAAAAATATTTGAGTTAGCCAACAGATAGCAGTGATGCCGTTAGTGACAGTGAAAGTCGTCCTAAACAATAACACACATCTCCTCTTCTCATCTCTCTCGTCCACCTCACACCAGCCACCATTAAATTTAATTAATAAATTTGATTACAGTACAGTTACATTTAAATAACGAAAATAAAAAAGGTATTAATCATTATTAGATTAAATATTTTTGGGTTGTGGGACGAATCATCTGATTTTCCATTATTTCTTATGGAGGAAATTCACTTTGATATAAGAGTGCTTTGTATTACGAACACGTTTACGAAACGAATTATGCTCGCAATCCAAGGTTTTACTGTACGTCTATTCAAGTTTATATTTAATGTTCACTAACATTATTAATTTATTTAATTTGAAATGACCTTATCTTCCATTAACCTAAGCTTCAGTCGATTACAATGACCTTGTCAAATCACTCTAAGAATAATATCCAAACTTATATATTCTGCTAATTTTATAAGTGTTGATTCTCGTCAAATGTCGCTTACCTTTATCTTCCAATAAAGGGAGTATGTTGATGTCACAATCAGCCCAATCAACTTGAACCTCAACATATTCAACTTCCATCTTCTCCAGAACTTCCCTCAAGACTCGACACTAAACACTCCTCCACTATCTGATTCACTCACACTATTGTCACTGTCGTGCAGAATATTACAAAAACAGTGATATTACAATCACGTCCCCAATTAAGGGGAAGTAATCATAATATCACTTTTTTTACCCCCTTAAATTATTCTAAATCAATATATATTTTAATAATATTTATTTTATTTTAAAATTAAAGTACATTTTACTTAATGTAGAGTTACTAGTACCCATTTCCAGTCCTGTTCGAAATTATTTCTCGCCTAAGAATTTCCCGAAGTCAAAATGTCATTCCCGCACAGGACTGATTGTTTGTAGGCCTATATTAAGTTGATGGGATTACTAAATATATATTCAGACCGCAGTGCAAATTGATGATCAGATTTAACCCTTGGGATGAAAAAAGTTAGACTACCCCCCTTTGACCCTGCAACATCAATGTCCCTGTCAAACTTTACTGCACCTAATTTAACGTACATATTTGTTCACCGGCAGAAATAATCCTTAAAAATTATGGCACTAGGGATAGTAAAATAATTAAGCTAGATCATAGTTTGAATTAAGAGGGATAGCCAGCACACTTATTTGAGTGATACTAGAATAGAAAATGAATTCACTCAAAGAACCTAAGTAATCTGTATGAATTGGTAATAGCTTGTCTTTAAAAATGTGTTTTATCTAAAATTTAGATTCTAGACAATTTATGCTCTAGAATTACTTATGTGTGATGGTGTTCTCTGTTAATTTGAACCATAGTATTATAAATAAAGGTCTTCTTTACTTTCTATGGATATTTTAATCTAATTAAGATCTAAATGTATAACAAATACATCACAGAGCACACCACTCCATTCTTTTCAACAAGTAAAAAATTATTTTAATCGGACCACACACTGATACACACACTTTTGCGATAATTAATTACATATTGAGTCCTTAAGGTTTAAGCAACCAAAAGAATATAAGACACAAATCAAGCCGATTAAAAGAACCGAGGGAGGGGGGGGGAAGAAATATAACACATATAAGATATCTCACAATACTGTGTGCTATTATTAGCATGTGGTGAATGCTCTTTTAGGACAACATATATTATATTTACAACAAGACCTCGAGATATCAACGTGGAATTTTTCTTTCACAATACATTTTTCTTGTATAAAATCATCTTATGATGATACTAAGAGAGTACAATATTCCTTAAAACAACAACAATGTTCAAGTTTTATTTTATTCTTAATAGCTCGAAGCAATTTTATGCCATTACAATCATAAAACGCACATTTTTTTTTTTAAAAACATTTTATACAGATCATTTTAATGAACAAAGCCCGTTCAATAATTATTTTTATATATTATATAAATATAATAATATTTACCATGCTTCAAATATTTGTGCCAATGGCTTAGACGTTATTTCTTTCCTATGTGGTAAGTAAAGCTGCAAGCGCTCAAGATAAAAAAAAGGATAATAAAAAAATGTATGCACTAAGCTGTAAATCTCAAAAAACATTTAGCACCACAAAATATGTGTGACATTGAAAACCAAGAGAACAGCTATCAATCAATGTTAGGACTTTTACAACTAGATTTTAGTAGTACGATAGTGTAGGTCTACAGAATCAAACACCTTAATCTTAGTTAGGTAGATACCCTCAAAATTTATTTTGAAAAATGCTCATTCTTTCTCGAGTTAAGAAAAATCACAAGCATTAAACATACCTTTAAAAAAAACAGAGAAAAATTAAAGCTACACGACTAACATGGAGGTACAATACACTTAATTAGTCATAGGAAAAGAAACAGATAATTAAAATTACAAAATTCCACTTAACTACTACATTTAAATTAAATAAATTACAAACAAAAGCTAGGCTGAAATCACTTACAGCAGCACAATTTACACATCACAATCTATCAAAACAGCTTCAACAACCCAAGTTGAGTGATGTCGCCAACTTTTCTTTAACTATTACCGGAAGGAAAAGTAATCCTTTCAGTTTTCCAAATAAAAAGTAAGTCATAAAAAATATATTTTACAGTAATATTAAAAATAATCTTCATTCTACACTGAAAAATACATTTTGGACTCTTGAACTTAACTTGGTAGTTTGCTTGATTTTCTTAGCTGCATCCGATAGCTGTGGATTTTTTCTTCAGTATGATATCTTTTACATTGATGTTGACTTTTTTCTTGCTGATTGGTGGAACAGAGTTGAAACAAAATCTTTTGAAGGCTTCCAGCTCTCGCTCATCGTCATCAATATCTCCGTTATCTAAATCAATGTCCTTTGGGGCAAACACACTCTCTGAAAAAGAATATATAAAAATGTAGTAGTGGGAAAATAGATTTCATAAAGAGAATACTATTTAAAAACAAAGTCTGTCAAACTCGATTACTCACTACCTCAATTATTAGCCCTCTAATTCCAGTAGAAGTTTCGGGCGTTGAAACAAACTGGTAAATTTTAAATGTGGGTAATTTTTAGTTGTGTAAATTATTAGTTTGGCTGTTTCATTTTAGTACTGGGAAGTTTTAAGTGTTACTCAATAAGACCTGTGTGTTGAAATGATCATGCACAGATCAAACAAGGCTGTTAGGATTTTATTTTTATCAAATAATGTACATAAATGAAATAGCTTCAATGTGATGTTGAATGCATGAAAAAGTATTGAAATTGTATATGGTGAGAAATGAGAATAAACAAAAAATCAGGTTCATATGTAAAGAATTAGGATTGAAAAAAATAAAGACATATTGAAAAAAGGATATAAGGGAGAGAACTACACGCCAGAAAAGTGTCGGCCTCAAAATTCACAATTAAAAAACACAACAAACAACATAATATGAAATTTTCGAGGTGCATCAGTCCCCTCCTTTAGCAGAAGATAGTATAGCACAGATTGGACTATTGCAACATGGCTAGAGGGTAATCTACTTTTTTTAAATGAGAAAATTTTAATTTGGGTTCAAAATAAAATATAAGATTCAAATTTGAGTAATAGAGGATTCAATCCGTCTCTATATTTTTTTTATAGCATCGTATCCAGGGTGTCCAGCCAAACTAAATCTTTAAATTCCCTGACTTTTCCAGGTTTTACAGATCTAATTTACTTTTTTCCAGACCACTATATATCAATATTAAGTATATTACGAAAATATTTTTTTTAAGATCACAGATAAATATAGTAGTTTTTATTTTTCTAGATACATACACATTCTGAAATTGTGTCACTCAATAAAGGGACTAAGCGATTTCTACCCTCCGGGGAACTGAACTATTTTAAGTTAAAAATAGATTTCAGTAAAATCATATTCAGCCATTAAGAGATTGCCTCAAGCAAGAACGATTTAAAATATTTGTGAAACAGAGTCATTCTTAGTTCCTTATACTTAAAATGTAGGCCTAATCAAATTTCGCGCATGTGAGTTTAACCATGACTCAACTTTGGCTAAAGACATGTGGCAGAAGGGTGGAATGACACAAAACTCAATTGTTGACCTTGAGAAGTGATATTGTTTGCTCAACAGGGACAATGGTGTGAAAGTGATTCCAGGTCGGGATTAACTGGAAGAAAAGTGTTATTTTGACTCCTGTGAATCAAAATATGAGGCTTTTTATAGACAAAATGTAAAAATTTCAGAAATTTAATAAAATTCCCTGACTTTTCCCTGACCAAGCAAATTCCCTGACAATTCCCTGTTTTCCAGGTCGCTGGACACCCTGGTATCTTACTTTATATTCAGGTTATATGCTTATGTACTAATTACGCTAATGAGTTAGGGATGAGGAAAGTTGAATTTAGAGGAAGTGTACCCACATGTGCATGGAGAGAGTGGAAAACCGTTTAGGTAAAACCACCCTAAGTACACACAACCGGGATTAGACCACGATCTTGCCGTCACCAGCAAACTAATCTATTGAGAGAATAGCGCCTTAGATCATGCGGCCGCTGAAGTGGGTGACCCATCTCTAAAAATCAAGGTTATAATTTAAAGAATTAGAATCAAGAAAAAGTGCTAGCAATGTTTTAAGTGAAAAATAAATGCTCTACTACTATCAATAAATTGAATGGAAAAGGTTAGTCCGAGAGTTTGGCCATAGAGAAGTGAACCCTTAGTTATCTGTGTGCGGCTTATCAGTACATCTGGGATTTCCCACCTTTTCCCCAAAACCCTTTGATTTTTCAACTATTTGGGAACTAAAAATCAAATAGCCAAAGCTATTATGTTGGTTTTAGTGAGGATTTACTCGCATCTAGATATCATATTCTGAAAAGTGTACAGGTGTCATTTTTCAATTTTCAAAATATTTGAGAACTAGGTTTCCGAGAATATGTTCAAGTTCCGAAGAGTTGTTGTTGACCTTGAGGTCTGGCAAATATCGCCAACCATCTTTTTAAACAAACCCTGTTTGCTGAGGAAGAGTTGGTTTATGATGTAATGGGAGAATAAATTAATTGTTAGATTGGATCATTCATGATTTAAAAAAAAATCCATGCAACACCTTTGGTCAGTAACCTGGATATTTTTTTTAGAACACTAATGTAGCATTTTTGGGGCTAATAGCACAATATAGGACCAATTTAACCAAACTCCTGATTATTAATTTAACACTTTTATGAATGTATGAGCCAGATACCTTAGCTCAGTCGGTAGAGTGTTTGTCTACTGAGCTAAGAGTTCCGAGTTCGATTCCTGGCATGGCTGAAAAATTTATCGTTGGTGAAATGTGGGTTTACCCGTTCACAGTGATGGATTAACGGCCGGGGACTGGATGCTGTGCCTGTCCTAATATTAAGTTCGATTATAAGGCACATGAAGTTACAACAGACCTAGCAAGACGGTAGTGGAAAATATGACTCGAATAAAAAAAATGGACCAGGCCACAGAATAGAAATAGTATTGAATGTATGAATGTAATATGCGTTATAAAAAAATCAACTTTTTTTTAGCAACACATCTTAGTACCCGTTTGAGTTATATGCCTGCCTATGTACTAATTATACTAGTGTGTTAGGTATTATGAAAGTTTAATTTAAATAAAGTGTACCCATATTTGCGTGAAGGTAGAGTGGAAAATAATTTGGGGAAAAAACCCTCCTTAGTCGAGATTGAACCCCGATATCCTCATCTTTGGCAATCTAGTTTATTGCGAGAGTTACACCATAGACCATGCGGCCACAAAAGAGGGTAACTATTAGTTACTTGTTCTATTATATTTATATTCCTTTTTATGGTTTATGTTATTTATTTGTTCCCATATGTTGCTCCTGATAAGCCTTAGCACATTTTTTCTCATCCCTCCTTCCTGAAGAGTTCTAACCTGGGTCAAGGGAGGAGGCAGTATCAGACAATTTACACTAACACATCAATGGTAAGTAAACATTGCCCCTTTATCTAGTAGCAGCAAAACAAAGTGATACATAATTATTCGTCTGTCATGAAAGTCTTTTTGTGTTTAACCTTCTATGGTAGCCTTACCACTCTTTCCTGTACTTTCAGTAGTGCAGTCAAATTTTGAGAGAAGGGGCCTCGAAGAAAATGAAAAAAAACTTTTTGATGTCATATTATATATATATATATATGAAATTTTTTAAGCACATCTTACTACTGGTTCGGGTAATACGCAACATATATTTACTAATTACACTAATGTGTAAGGGATGAGGAAGGTTGAATTTAGAGAAAGTGTACCCACATTTATGTAGAGAGAAGAAAACCATTTAGGAAAACTAGAGAGGGGACACTCGAATCCTAAATTCAAAATATTGCTGGAATCCTATTAGTATTCAAGAGATTTGTACAAATCTCAGAAAAAGCATCACGAATACAATTATGAAGAGCTTGAATTCAAATAACAATTTTAAGCACTTGCTAAAAGGAATTATATAGACATGTAGACGCAAAATCACACTCCCAGGTGTGGGCGCGATTCGACGTTTCATTGAAATAAGTTATTGTAATGCCATCTATCAATGAAACACTGTACTTTAAACTGACTACTTCATCCTGAAGCTGATTGATGGAGCTACCTGTTTAATACTATAATATGACCATGAATAAAAATCCATGAGAAAATATTTGTCAGGTAAGAGTATACAAGTAGAAAAATGGCTGTCGGGCCTACGCAGCTAACCATGCGCCAGGGAATGGGTTTAAGCAACTAATTTACTAAAAAAAAGAGTTTTCTTTTTTCTTTATGACATAAGAGACATGGCAAACAAGATGCCATTTATCAGTGGCACCAATCTAATCTCAAATTTAGGTATTTTCACTTTAAATAAAACTGTACAGTTTTAAAGGTTTGAGAATTCAAATATGGATTCGTGATTCGAAAGAAAATTAAATATTCATATTCGAGAAATATAAGATTCGATCCAAACACACCCTCTGTGGGTGATCTCGTCATCAGCCTTCCCGGCTATAGCAAGAGTCAACAAACAAAGTGGGCTAGTTTATTGGTGTTATTTCATAAGTGTTGATAATATCTATTAAAATTGATAGCTACAGATCACATGAGATGAAGTATGAATACATGAAAATAGATCCAGCAACTTCTCTGGATGTTATAAAAGGTCCTTCATGTGAAAATTGGATTATACATGGTATGGATTTACACTTAAATTTGTGATTTAGTTACTGTGACTGTAAATGTAATACATTACTTCCAGGAGCATTTTTATACAAACAAGTGCTATACAAACAATTAAATGTGGTTAATGAATCAAAATTGAGTCAATAATTTAGTGTTCAGGTAGTGCGATAGCAGGCGAGGTAAGAGTGATTAGGAACTCACTAGAAATACGACTCCAGGCGCTATGAGCCCCTCGTCTAAAGCGCCTGCAAAAACAATATTAATAATGAAAACTTTAAGGATGTCAAACTAAATTTCTTGATTCTTATTTAGAGCTGGGTGATTTTTCAAAGTGATCACTATTAGTTCACTCTGGTACAAGCAAACTGTAAATATACCCAACATGATCTTTGTGTTCTACAAGTTTTGGTTTCTGTCCAACCACGGTATAATAAATAAATGTTTTAAATGTAAGGTTGAATGCATTAACATGATAAATGCTAGGGGTGTGTGAAGCCTCGAAACTTCAACGTGGCTTTGAAAAAAATTACAGCTTTTACAATCATCATCAAGCTCAAACAACAATAAATATAATGACAACTAAAGTATTCAATTCATGTTCAATTATTACAAATCTGAGATGTTGAAAATTGATAACTATGTGAATAAATATGAAATAATTGAACTGGGTGTCTTGGTAATAATTTTATTTATTGAATTAATTAATTAATTAATTTAGCACCACGTCTTACTACCCGTTTGGGTTATACGCTTAAGTACTATTTACGCTAATGGGTTAGGAATGGGGTAGGTTGAATATAGAGGAAGTGAACCCGCATTTGCGTGGAGGGAGAGTGGAAAACCGTTTAGGCAAAACCGCCCCCAGTTCACCCGACCGAGATTCGAACCTCGATCTCCCCGTCCTCAGCAGTCGAGCTCAACACGACTAGCGCGTTATCTAACTACGCCACCGAGGCGGGTATTTATCAAATTAAAATCAATAAAAAAAAAATTACAACTTTTATTAGGCTTCGAGAATATTTCATACTTTCGATAAAGAGTTTGATTCAAATTGAGAAAGTGGGCTTAACACACCTCTAGCTATTAATTAGCACCGTGTTTTACTACCAGTTTTGGTTGTACGCTCACACCTCTAATAAATGCTGCGGAATTAGAATCGAAATCGAAAAAAACAAGTTTAAAATATAAGAATCAAAATTGGGACAACCTTATAAACAATGTTATTTATTACCTGGGGCTGAATTTTGATGAAATGTCACTTTTTTGGGGGGGTACATTACAGACAATGCTCATGTGCACATAAGTTTTGTTCTTGACCCCTTGGTTGTGGAAACATTTTTTTATAGTTAATTAAACTGGTCTGCATGCTTTTTGGGTCCTTTTTAAGGAATTTTTTGAGTCATTTAAATAAATTTTTGAGTACTTTTAGGCATTTCTGTTGAATAAGTATATTTTTAAATATTATCAATATTTTATGAATGCATAAATGCTAAACATAATTTTTTTGAACACACAGTAGTTGTCAGAGTGAGAAGACAATATATTGAACTTTGAATCGTTGTATAGATTCATTATATGTTTTTGTTTAAATTTTTAAGGTCATTTTATATGTCAATTTTTAATCATTTTGAGGTCATCAAAATCTGCGCCCCGGTTATTACTAAGTGTCAAAAAGTGAAGGACCTGTGAGTTGGATGAATGGTATTACCTACAGGCAAGGTTCCAGGGTTTCAGGTTTGGACGAGTGGTATTACCTACCAACAAGGTTCCAGTCATCTGCATGTCCCTGGCCTGAGCCTTTCTTCTTTTTCTTCTTCTTTTTGGCTTCGTTGGCGGCCGCCAGAGCCTGGCTATGAGAGGTCAGATGGGGACCTTCTACATGATGGTTCTGGACTGGGGTCCCTAGCTTGCGCATGACCATGGACACAGGTCTCATCCTAGGGGGAACCATGGATGCAGGGCCCACGCCGTTCTCCCTGGGCCTGCCGTTCTGAACCGCCACCCTGCTCAGGTTCAACGCTGGTACACCGTTGTTCATACCATTATACTCAGCCTGAGAGATTACTCTATTCCTCAACACCGCACTACCGTCAGTCGCTGACAACCTCAGATTAGGCACTGAAACGCCATCCTTCCCCCTAGTTCCGGCGACGCCATTCATCAAGGGGGGAGGCATCTTCTTACCCATTTTCATAACATTGCCATTCTTACCGGACACATCGCCATTCATGACGATTTCAGTCCTGGAGTGGGGTATCGACGGTTGGGGGTACCTGTTACCTGCAGCAATGGTTTGCTCTATGGCGGGGTTCCTAATGGTCACCATGGAGCCATTGACCTTAAAGATGGCGGGGCCATTTAGCAGGTTAGAGTTAATTCCAACATTGGGGAAATGCCCGTTGGTCCGATGTGAAGCTGCAAGCAAGGGTGGTGGTTGCTGCTGTAGTTTCACGCTACCATTGGTTTTACCCAAAGGAATGTTAGCTGGCTTCCCACCATTGGAGCTCAACATGTTCAAATTTCCTCGGGACAGAGGTTGGGACTTTGCTTCACTGATGTTTCCATTAACTGGAATCTCATTAGTACCATTCTTGTTCTTCTTTTTGTTTTTCTTTTTATTCCCATTATTTGTCATGTCATCATCTAGAAAACACATAAAGAATAAATAGGTAAGCAACAATAAGCTGGAATTTTTTTCAAAACTGCTATTTATTTCTAAACTAAGTTGTTGAAGTTTCAAAGCATCTCACCCCCCTAAAATAAAATAAACGATCTGCATTGGCGATCAGTGAGATTGGCAACATATATTTGGTAAGGGGATGATTGGCCCAACCTTGATATGTGTATTGGCGAAGCTTCATAATTGTTGAATACAAAATTATCCTTTCGAATCGCGGTCAAAGCTGACAAATCTTTACACACCCCCAAAAATAAAAAGACCCGCTCACCTTTGGAAATATGCAACTCTTCTTTCATCTTGCCAGTATCGACAACAATGACGTTAGGTGTGCCAAACCCTGCCAGGCGTGTCGGCCCCGAGGCCCCGGGTGTGGCAATGATGGTGGGAGAGCCCCCAGTGTTGGCTGGGTGAGACTTCACACCTTCATTGGACCTGTTCTGCGGTTTCCTCTGAGGCGCGGGCGTGGGGTTGTCCACCTTGGTAATCGTGATTCCTGGCGGTAGCTTCAGTGTGTCTAGGCTGAATGACCTTGGATTCACAACCTCTTGTTTCCCTTTTGGAGCTACCCTGTGATTGACCTCCGCAGGGTGGTGGTTGTAGGAATTGCCGACCTGGATGGATGTGGTGGTGGCAACCGGGGATGGAGAAGGAACATTTGTGGAGCTCGGCCGGGCGTTAGCTGCTTTGTGAACCGGGGGCTGTTTTCCCCCGCCGGCAGTGAGGAGTGGCTTGCGAGTGTTTGAAATATGAACTGTGAGTTTCGTAGATCCAGGTGGCTGCATGCTTTTAGAGATGGAATGTTGAGTAATTTTAACAGAGGAAATTGTTGCACCCTGGTTTGTCTGCTGAATATTGTTGTTCCCCTTATTTTTCTTCTTCTTGCCATTATTATTATTATTATTACTGTTGCTACCATTAACACTACTTGGGTTACTATTATTAGTGACATTTGCTCCATTATTAGACGAGGAAGTCTTTCGGTTTGAGTTTTGATTGGCTGTTGGCTCATTCGAGACTTTTGACTTTTCATGAGATGGTAATACTGGAAAAAGAAACAAAAACAATATTAATAGTAATACTGGAAAAAGAAACAAAAACAATATTAATAGTAATACTGGAAAAAGAAACAAAAACAATATTAATAGTAATACTGGAAAAAGAAACAAAAAAACAGAAGCCATTTCTTGACAATGATACTTAGCCTATGGCAAATTAATCCTAAACTTTTAACTGAAAACCAAGCTTGTATTTTGGAATATTTCCTATGAACATTTTTGTAAATATGGTAGTATTAATTAGAGTTAAGCCAAATCCACTATTTTACAAATCCAAATCTTCATTTTTACCTACGAGTCTCGAATTCAAATCTTGGGAAAAATGACCAACATAAGAGGATATAAAAAATAGAAACACTGTATTGGCCCGAATATAGTACAATGTTTTTCTCCAAAAATTGTCCTTTCAAAAACTGTACTCCTGTTATATACACAGAGCATAACTTTTTTAATGAAAAAAAAAAGGCAGATTCCTATAAAAGGTCTATTTCTTTAGTAGGTTGGAACAATACCACATAGTGGAAATTATCCCCCAAGTGTCTACAAATAAATTCAAGGTCAAAACATTGAGAGGGAAAGAAGATCAACATTCTTCTGTGTCACTGAACTGATAAATCAGTAAGCCAGAAAGTTTGGTGTGTCTGAGACTAATATATGACTTTGGAGGGAAAAGGAAGAAAAGTTTAGGAGTGCCAGCGCATCAATAAAAGCATTCATAGGGACTAATAAAACTGTGTCAGATTTGCTAAAGTTTTAACCTCGAGGTATATTCGAAACCTTTTATTTTTCATGTAGGGCACCTTGAAAATGTTTGGGTCATATTGTGTGGAAGGCTGTACTCGGGCCAATACGGTGGTGACTAAATGTTTTCATTCATTATATTCAAATGTATTTATTAAGCCATTCATACATTCAGCTAATATTGATTAATCCTAAGCTGAGGTCTGATGTAAACAAAGCCACGTGGAAGTCTATGCTCCGATTTGCTACTGAACGGACTTTCAATAGCAGCCTTTCACTGAATAGTCCCTCCTTTGTTTTGTTTTAAACTTATTTTAAAATAACATTAGAAAATTATTATAGCTAAAATTATCCTTTCATTTGATTTAGAAATTATACTTAAAGCTTTGCAAGCACTATTCGAATACAAACTCCTGAATCAGCGTTGAGGGACCCCAAGGTACAGTCCTTATCACATGTTAACGTCAAGTCAGCAACTATAAGTCGACAGTTCATCTTGGCAGTGTTAAGTGACGGTTGTGAGTGTTGAGTGCTTCCCGTGTATTTATGGTGTTTGCCGAGTCTGACCCGAGTTTAGTTAAGCATAAGAAAGGAGATTTCAATGTATTGAAAAATACAAAAATTCATAATAATCTACTTTGCTATGATAATGACTATAAAGAGTCACATCTATTTAAAATATTGCGCTGGTGTTCCACCCATCATGTATGTCCTTCACCTAGTGATATGGGAACATTTGTTTATTTCCGGTCTCAGGTTAGGATGAACCAATAGTAAATGTTAAATTAATGGTCACAGGTCTGTTTGTTATGTTTGTCCTAATATTAGGTTGTGGCTGTACCATCAATTAGAAGTATCAGAGCTATAAAATAAATCCCAATTCAAGCGCCTGAGGATTCAAGGGTTCCATCTCTCCCTAATTACAAACACAATGCATAGTTCCTAGTGCCATTGAGTAATTAAGTAAGTAATAATTCTTTGAACCAACTTACCTTGCCCATTGATGAGTGTGAAGAGCACTTTATCCTCATCAGGAGTGGTGCCCTTGAGTGTGATAGTGACAGTAGGCTCTGTTCCGTTTGGCTCAATCACCCTCTTGATGGTGACCATCTGCGGAGGCTGCTGATCCTCTGCCTTCGCCCGAGCTGGCGGGGGCTCAGTCTTATTAGAGGGTGCAGGAGGGGGAGGGGACTTCTTGATGGGTGAAGGGGCTAAGGTGGGGGTTTTCACCACGGTGATGGTCACCTCTGGGTTCTTGTCTTGTATTTCATCAAGTCTCTGCCTCTCCGCTGCTACCTGGTCCTTGCGTTCCTTCTCTTCCATCTAAAAAACACAAATAAAGAAATATTATGCGGCTATCTATTGGCAATAGGTTGTGTTTGACTGCCCTTTCTTGTCGTGGGTTGTTCCTTATTCCCTCCTCCCTCAAGTCAAAAAGAAAGCTTTAAAATAGTAACTGTATAGTATGACCAGAAATAAAGTACGCCAAAATAGCAAACCAGACAGTAATCTTTTCAAGGTGTAAAGGGCGTACAATAATCCAAGGGTATTCAAAACCAAGCAATTGTGTTTGTTCACATAGCCTACCAACGTAACGTGGGATTCAATATTGGAGAAAAACGTTCATCTTCACACACATTTGCCAAAGTGCGAGCACAAAACACATACATTTGGAACTTATCAGGCTTTCTTAACTGATAGCTGACCTGCACGCGATGGGGAAATCTGTCTGAACAGATGTTCTCTTCACACCTATTTGTTTTGGAATAAGCTGCTAACTTTTCTTTGGTGGTCACAGAATCTTATCGAGCACTATTCCTACATATCTCAGTGGTTAGAGCATTGGCGTACTAAGCCAAAGGTCCCAGATTTGATTCCTGTGTCCGGGTATCAATTTTCAGAATATACTATTCCTACATGTTCAGTGTCTGTGGATGAGTGTTTTCTTCCAGAAAAGGGTTTTTATTGACAGAAATGTGCCAGTTTGCCTAAATTTTCTTACTATCAACAACACTGTTCACTTTGTGGGTGGGGTTTTATGTAACACTTCTTTAAAAGTTTAAACACACGTTTCACACTGAGTCCCCCTGAATGGCCGATTCCTCATGACTGAAAATAATACTCCAAAGCAAAGGCCTTCTCACAAATACTTAAAGCCATTATCTATCACTACGCGATATGACCATTCACTTACAGCATCAATGTCGCCTTTCCGCCGATAACTACAACGCACAGCGTTGCCAACTTTTCGTATACTTTATTCCTGTTCAAATTGTATATGTTGTGGTATTATTTAAATTAAAAAATGACACCTGGACACAGCAATCGAACCAGGAACTTTGGCATGAGCAACCAATTAAGATAGTGAGCTATTAGATAACGTATCCATCTTAAACTCGGAACAACTTTATGCTGCCAATATTACAATGACAACCAAACGAATGTGCATATCATGATGAATTAAATAGACATGCTAATATAGCTGTACTATTGACAGCATAAATATAATTATTAGCCTCTAGCATGTTGCTACCATAGTCCAGTCTGTGTTTCACACTCTTCTGCCGAAGAAGGGACTAATGTACCTCGAAAAATACATAATCATGTGTTTTAAGTCTGAACTTTGAGGTATAAAATTTTCTGCTAAGCGGTGAATGACTTGCCCTTCTTTCTTTCTTTCTTTCATGTATAATTGAATATAGATGTTTGGCACCATTTTTTTATTTTCAAAGGATTGCTAGTGCTTGTCACTCAATTTGTATTATTTTGTAACAAATACTAAATTTACCAACTACCATGATTGATTTGTGATTGCAATTATCTCAGGATTGTACAACGAGGAATTAAATGTTACACATTAAAAGAAACCATTAGGTTAGTTATGGACTCTATTCCTATAGTTCTTTAACATGTTTACATAAGGTGAAAGGTAACCATTTCATGGTGTCTACTCAACTTGACCAATGAAATTCCCGACTTTTTCCCTGATTTCCCCTGATCATTTCCTAAAATTCCCGACTAAAAAGTATGTCACATCCTTCTAATTCCCCCACCTCCCCCCTCATTTTTCTATTAATCTTTTTTTATGAATAATAATAAGTTGTAAAATTTAAATAAACATATTTTTTAAATTTGAATTAACATTGTTTATTAGGAATTATAAAATTTAGTACACAGCTACAAAAAAACTACAGTTTGAATAACATTATTATTTACTGTTTTAATGATTATTATATTTCATATTTTGAGTGAAACCACATTTTCCCAAATTTTTATTGTAATTTACCGAATTCCCGGCTTATTCCCGTTTTTTCCCGATCACTTCAAATTCCCGGCTAATTCCCGTTTTCCCTGATTTTCCCGGATGGTAGACACCCTGCATTTTGAAGATTTTTTTAATTTTCTTTATTGTTTAAAAATCAGAAGCGAATAAAGGTATATTATTTTCCATTATTTTTTTGATTTGATTTTCCTAATAATAAAACAATGTTTTTGTAAACACTTTTGATTATTAACTAATTTATCAAAAAAATAGATGAAATAGAAATATTTGATTTGGGTTATTTTTAAGATGTTTATCTTTAAGTACAAATAGTGAAGTAGTTTAGTAAATTAGTGTGTACACACTTTGTCAACCAACGTAGCCTAATATTAGTTTGTTCTATCAAAAATTAGTATGCCTACAATTCGGTTTCAGGTGGAGGAGACCTCCCTAAGGCAGAAACTATAAGAAGTGTTTGTATCCCAGAAGTTAACATAAGTCAAGAGGATAATATCAAGAATAATATAAAAAATCAGCAAGTTGCAATTCTTTGTGATGAGACAACTGATAAAAAAGGACAGTGTGTTTTTGTTATTTTGTTGAAAACATTATGTGCTGATTTGAAGCAAAGCTTGTTTGTTGGTGCAGTTAAAGTTTTGCAGAACGCTTCAGCAACAGAATGTTCACAAGCACTTGTGGACACCATCACCAAGTATGAGATTCCTTATGAAAATGTAGTTTGTGTTGTGACAGATGGTGCGCGTTACATGACGAAATGTGTGACTTCTTTGAAAGTTCTCTTATGCGGTGATTTTCTGTATATACAGTGCTGGGACCACAAACTTAATTTGGTCCAAAATTATTGGTCAGTAGAGCTGCCAGAGCTGAATGAGTGTGTAGCTAAAGCAAAGGCCGCATTTCTGAACACTCGAAAGAGAAAACATAATTATCTAGCATTTCTGAATGAAAAATACAGTAAATATGAAAATTCTGCGAATCTATTTCCAAACCCAGTTTTAACACGATGGAACTCTTGGTTTTGTTCAGTGGTGTACCTCTGTGAATATTTGGTGGATCTAGTGGAATATTTTTCCCCATTTGAGGAAGTGACAGCAGCACTTAAGTACTTCCAAGATATAAAAAATGATAAAGTAACCCTAATGTTGATTGAATGCCAAGCAACATTTTTAAGTGAACACTGTTCTGAATTGATGGAATTAATTACTATACTCGAAGGTTCTATCTATGCCTTTAGTCATAAGCTGTATGGTAAAGTGACAGAGCTACAAAGTAGTTTTAAACTGATTTCTGACACGAACTATGGAGGAAAAACACAGGAAAAATTGAAATTTTTTCAAACTCTAAAACAAGCAAATGTCAAAAGTCAGTTTCAATCTTTAGGATGGCAGTGCCTTATAAAGCTGAATTCACTCCATCAGTCAGACCCATCCAAAACATTTTTTGAAAACATTGGTAATCTTTTTGACACTCGCTCGATTGGGACAAAATAAGTTATTTCTGATCTCTTCCAATCAGCTCGTAAAATACCATTTTTTAAATCCTGCTCTGAAATTAATTTTCAAAGAGGATAGATACTGTGCGCTGCATACACAAGTGAGAGCTTTGCAAAGCAATAGTAAAAAAGTTGAACTGAAAGAAGACCATGATGAGTTTGCCATCAGCATAAAAGCAATATGAATTTGTGTCTAATGTTGACAGTGAACGCGCATTTTCGGCATATTCCAACATTATGTCAGATAAGAGCACTAGCTTTAAAATCGAAAATTTGAAAACAATGTTGTCTTTGTACTTTGGTGATTGACGTGAAGTATGTTGAAAAAAAGGTATGAACATTTTTGTCTTATAAAATAATTCAGTGCAAGTACTTTCTAAGCTATTTGAGTTAATTCATAACCATTACCTTAAAAAACCTCTTTAAGACTTTTTATACCGAAAATCAGGGTCTTACCCTTTTATTTACCGAAATTCAACTTTTTATTTAACGAAATCAAGTGATTTTATTTACCAAAAACCATGGTTTTACTCTTTTATTTACAAACTTTTTATACAGAAACCCAACTTTTTATTTAACGAAATACAGAAGTTTTATTTACCACAAATCAGGGTCTCTAATTATGGGATTTTGAATGGCCTAAAACCCTAACAATTATTTTCTATTTTGGTTTGATTCAAGTCATCAAATTGAATGCTATAAAACTCGAATCAATATCAGTTTTTGGAAGCTTCACAGACTCATGAGACATATCAATGGCAGTAACAACTTGCTCGAACCAATACCGGAGGCTGTATTGCATTGTAAACACTATAAACACTTTAGGGACTATTTCATATATCCAATTCACCTTCAATTTAATAGAAATGAGTGAACTTTGTGCACCCCTAGTGTTGATATTTTACATTCTATACCTGAATTACTATTTTAAGTGGTTTATTAAAGATGAATTCACCTCACTCACCTTCTTCTGCTTCTGTCGTGCTTTCTTAGCAGCCTTTTTTACGTCCTTGCAGCGCGTGGCCTGGTTCCCTTCAATGAACTCGAGTAGCTCCTCCAAGTCTCGGGGATCCTTGTCGGGTCCCGTGCTCGAGTCTACAGAGTCTTGTTTGACGAGGGGAGAGGGACTCGGTGGTTCCGCTGGGACTGGCTTGGCGCCAGCCTCGGGTGCTGCAGAGGCAGCAACAGGGGCACTACCGGGCTGGGGGCTGCTTCCACCCACAGGTGTCACTGTTGGGTTACCCGACTTGCACTTAGCTTTCTTCTTGGTCAGCAGGAGCCGCAGTCGTTCCCTCATCTCCTGGTAGTTGCGGCTCACCGGCGCCACCGACGGCTGATTGCAAAGGAAAGAAGTAGGAATTGTTTACTGCTCATCTAACAAGCTTAGCACTATAGTACGATTCTGGTAGAAAGAACCTTTTAGAAAATATAGCTAATAGTTCTTATTGTTACTTCAGTCTTACTGAGGTGACCTGGTGGTCTAGGAGTAAGGAGTCAAGACTTATGTGCTGGGAGTCTGGGGTTCAATCCTCAGTCCTGGCACAGATTTATCTGATTGCTGCCAAACCCTTCTTTCACCGCTGACAAGACGTGTATTAATCACAATTTGTGAATGTGAGGAATGCCAGGCCTCCACCGTGGTTCAGATTCCTACGTTAAACTGTAGGTCCTCCATTTTCATCTCACAATCACCCTACCATTGCACATTAGCGTAAGTGCGTATAGCCCGAACACAGTGCTAATTATAATACAGTCTTAATTGCAATTCTATGAACAGTAACCCTCATTTCCTCCATGTTCTTATAATTATGTTGCATTTTTTGATAATAACTTAATTTATCATTTTAAGACAAAATATTATATTAGTCATAAAACATTTTGTAAATTATATTTAGTACCTAAATTTACATTGTTATTCAAAGTATAGTATTTTTATCCCCCATTAAATTTTATTTTAAATATTCTAACCTTAGATCGGCTCTGAGAATATTTGATATTATTCGATTCGACTTCGCTTCAAATTGAAAAAGTGGACATTGCACACCAAATTTCAACGGTAACATACCCTTAATTTGAGAGCTAAAAGCACCCCAAAAGTTTGACCATATAACATCTAAATATCAAGTTTGAAACAAATCCATCAAACAGTTTCAGTTCTCACCTCAAGGACAGACGGATGGACGAAAGACGAGGGGAAACACAAAACTGTAAGCCTACTCTATTGGGTCAGCGGTGGATGGGGGAGGGGAGGGGGAGGGGGCATTAAACTCGAACATTTATCATAACTTTGAGATCAAAAATAAGAAAGGAGAAAAAGGACAAAAATAAACAATAATCCAACAAATTAAGTACTAACTATAAAGTTTAGTCAAAGCATTTGTGGTTACTAACCATTCCATGACCAAACACCTCGCAGTAGCAGCAGTCACAATGGCGCGAGTCCCGCTGAGTCGATGTGGTGGTAGAACTGGACCTCTCGGAACAGGTGTCATCTTGACTGCTAGAATCCTCCAGCTCAGGTATCTCACTTTCATCTGACAAGGCACAACACAATACTTCAACTCTCTAATATTTATTATTTATTTTTTAAACTTAAAAGTGTATCACAAACTGATACGTGGTGGTTATCCAGTGGATCAGTCCTGATAGTTTTATCAAATACAATTAAGTGAAAAATGACAACCAGGTCACGGGAATTGAGCCCGGGACCTTTGGCAGTTGCCACACTTGAGACTCAATATATGAACAGCTAGTGAAAGATGGCTCTGGATAATAGACAAACTAGGATGGCTCAGTAGTAAAGCAATGGCAGGCAGAGCCAAAGGCTCAGGGTTCAATTCTCATGTCCAGGTGTTCATTTATCACTTAAATTGAATTGGAATTAGGGATCTGCAAGTTATCGAGAGCTTGGATGAGTCGAGCTTGATTAAATTAGGTTCAAACTTTTATCAAAGAAATTAACTTGAATGTAATTATCTTGTTATTGTAATCTTTGCCTAGCCTTCAAGCCAGATACAGTGCATAAATAAATGTTTGCTTCGATTCTAATTAGAGACAAACTCTGAGCTAAAAAATTTTCTTTAAAATTTCATTTTTAAGAAACCACGATGATGACTTTTTATGTATATAAATTTGTTTTAAAAATAAGTGTGCCAAGCTTCGAAAACTTTACACTTCGCTTTATATTTGTTCGCTTTGAAAGGAAAAAAAAAACTCTGAATCAATTTGAAAATTAAAAAGTTAAAAAACATATTTATGTGGGTTTTTCTCTCCATTTTCTGCTGTTATTTCCATCAAAAATTAGTGATGATGTAAAAAAAATTAAAATAGTTAAATTAAATCTCGTGACAAGTTAATTATTATTTTAAGACAAAATATATCAATTATCTTTGAAATTTAGTAAATTATATTTAATCCCTAAACCTACTTAGTTATGCAAATTATTATACTTTTATACAAAATTAAACTTTTTTTTAAATATCTGAACTTCGATTCGGCTTCGAGAATATCTCATATTATTCAATATGACTGATTCCAATTGAAAAAATGGACTTTGTACATACCTATTTAAAAATATACTTGTTTGAGAGAAAAGTATGACAAACATTTTATATTTATAAGATTAGGACGCTACCTGCTTCTATAGGCCAGG
The DNA here is from genome assembly GCA_902151455.1 of Timema bartmani. Lineage (NCBI taxonomy): Eukaryota > Metazoa > Arthropoda > Insecta > Phasmatodea > Timematidae > Timema > Timema bartmani. Next base: position 249,383 of record CABFWB010000391.1, on the reverse strand, counting down.
GCAAATGAACTTACAGTCCCCGCAAGACACCCTCTTGATTGGCTCGGCGTTGCCCCCTGCGTTCTTGTTGAGCCCTTTGTGGCAGGAGTGTGCAGCAGGCACCTTAGCAGGGGTGGCACGATGAGGGGTGGTACTTGTCGCCGCAGACTTCACCACGTCTGGCAGACTCTGGTGGTTGTGAGAATGAACGTGGGAGTGACCTGCCAACAACATATTCACCTTAACCCTTTCCGGATGTCCAGCAAAACTAAAATTGTGAAAGTGTGTCACTCTATTAAGAGTTTCAGTCTAAAGCAATCTATGTTAGATTTCAGGGGGAATATATTGAGCCATTAAACTAAAAGTGTTGTGAGACACATTAGTTTTTAGTTTCTTCTTCCTTTAATATTAATAATAACACTAACGCTAACAACAACAATAATAATAATTATTATCATCATACTTAGCACCACGTCTTAATATCTGTTCCGGTTACACACTTAAGTACTAATTGAGTTAATGGATTAGGAATTGGGAAGGTTGAATATAGAAGAAGCAATCCTGCATTTGTGTGGAAAACCATTTAGGGGAACCCCCCACCCCCCAGTTCACCCGAGCGAGATTCAAACCTCGATCTCCCCGTCCCCGGCAGTCAAGCTCAAAACAAAACTAAAGCGTTAACTAACTACGCCACCGAGGCGGGTTCTTCCTATAAAGTAATTGAATTCTCACACATTTGCATAATTCCATAACCATAATTCAACTTTGGCAAAATATGTGTGGTAGAGGGGTGGACTGGGAAAAAATGTTATTTTGACTATTATAAAAAATAAAGAGTTAATAAAATGAATTATTGCCTAATGGTTGGAAATGTAAAATAAGACAGTATATAAACACTGTAAAATACTGTAAAGTAAGTGATAGTGAAGGAAAGCAATCCGAAAGGAGAGTCAGGTTAGATCTAGATAGAAACAAACACACTTCCGTCTTCATTCCTTCTTACACTTTTACACTTCCCAAAATAAAGAGTTATGTATTTTTTTTAGTGAATATGTAAACAAAATTCCAAAATACTTTTTTTAGTACTCCGTCATACTATTTGTCCGGGTTATACGATTATTTATTAATTACACTAACGGGATATGGATTAGTTGAATTCTGAAGAAGTTTACCCACATTTGTGTGAGGAGTTTGTGGGAAAACATTTAGTAAAAACCCCCCTTGGTAGACCAGACTGGGATCGAAACACAATCACCCCATCATTGGCAGTCTAGTTTATTGCAAGAGTAGCACTTTATACCACACGACCAATGAAGCAGGTGACATTTCTTTTTAATCTTGAAACCTCAAATACCTTACATGATTCAAGTAATTAGAGTACACCTGACGTGTAATACTAGATGAAGGTGCGCACATAGGCAGCTAATATTTGCTAACTTGCCTGTGTTAGTCTGTGTGGTGGAGTGCCTGATGGTGCTGCTACTGGTGGGTGGGATGTTGGGGGCAGAAGCCCTCTTGATTGGCTGCACCACAGCTTTCTGTCTGACCACAGGGGCTGGGTGCTGAGTGTGCTGATGGGAGGGAACCTGCTGTTGCTGCGGCTGTTGTTGCTGTTTCGCCTTATTGGGACTAGTCTGTGTGGAGGTGGAGTTCTGGTGGAACAGCTGTGCAGCCTCTCTGACAGTTATCTTGCTGTGCTCTCTACAACCAACCAAAAGTCAATTAACAATATATTAGGGCTGTCAAACTTGATGCCCTTAATTCGTACCGGTATTAAAAGAATCAAGACTCAATCATAATATTACGATTCTCTCTACTCGAATCTTAGTTCTCGATAAAACTGGTAAATAAACAAAGCTGCAACATTTAAAATAGGTAATAATCGATTATCTCTCATATTAGTTTAGTTGCCGTTTCACTTAAGTGCCGGTAAATTGTAAATATACCATAAAGAGCTGAATATAATACGACCCTGAATATAATATGACACTTTTTTTTAAGTAAAAGTTAAGTGAGACTGCCAGAAAATATGAATTGTTTCTAAGCAAACAATCGATATATAATACGTACCTAGACTAGGGATGGTAGTTTTTCATAATATATTGAATCAAATTAAAATGGCCGCTCTCCTGTAATTATATTATTTGTCACTTTTCAATTTTTAATACTTTATCTAGCCCTTTGAATAAGATAAGTTCAATAAAAGTAGGAAAAAAATCGACGTAGTTAATAAAAATAAAGCAAAAAAGGTTATATTTATTTAATTCCATAGATTATAGATATATCGTTGCCAAAACTTCATCACTAATTTCTGGCGAGCTAATGTCCGTATAATCAGTTATAGTGGACGGACGACTTACATTGTTTGTAACGTGTTCTTCTTTCCATTATAAAATCTGCAATTTATTGTATTAATTTTGAGTATATTTGAATTTTTTGTTTTGAGGACTTTTATTATGTTTAATAAATGTTAATAAAGATCTGTAAGTTTGAGATTAAAGTTTTAAGTAACTATGACTATGTTTCTCATTGGAGGTTTCAGGCATGGTAGATTTTCTATAAAATAATGAAAAAGCAAACGTTCAAGAATCGGAATAAAAAAATCGAGGTTGAACTAAAGAATCGAAATCAAGAACCAGAATCTAGTAAAACAGGTATCGTGACATCTCTACAATATACTAAGGAAATCTTAGATTGAAATGAGAAAAAAAATCTCTCTATCTCATATTAAAAACAAAAGCAATGCCTGCCTTAAGAAATTTCCAAACTAATCAGAGGAAGAATAATCTATTAATTTTGACAAAATTTGCTAATATCTTAACGCCGCCAAAAAGTCCGCAAATTTTCCACAATAACGGCCTTTATGTAATGCTAATACTTAGGGGTGCGCAAAGCTTTGAAAATTACTTGGTTTCAAAACAAATATCAGCTTTGAATATGCTTCAATAAAAATTCTGGCAACGACAATTACTAAGCTTTGCCAATAATAATGAGCTAAAATACTCAATTTATGGTATATCAATCCCATTCTGAGCTGTTGAAGGATTTAGCTGGTAGGCATAATCCCACATGTGCTTCAATGAGGGTTACAGCAGCGGTACGAGTCCTTTGGTAGAAGGTTTTACTTTTCGGAATCTCAGAAAGTTTAGGGCATTTTTAACTTTTATTTGAGGGTTAGTGTTTTCTCTGTGGAGCGATCTGGAGATTTGATTCTCTAAAGTACATTCACCAGTCAAGTTAACTTTGATTACAGCTCAAAAAGTTACTAAAAATAGTCCCTAATGTATCCCTACGCTAACAGCTAACATCTGTCACTTTGGATAACTGTAATGAAAACGTACGGTAGTGTGTGAATGTGATAGTTAACCACTGTAATTTAGGCCAATATTATTTAATATTTATATTTATTTGAGGTGCACCCATGCAGTGGATAAAAATATTTTATTCAGTCAATTATTTTGAAGTACAATAAAAATAATAATAAAAATAATGTATAACAAACATATAAAAAAATGCACCGGGATGACCAGTATTTTCTCTTTTTCAAGTAAATATGATGCCGGTATTAAATGTAGGGGAAAAAAATCAGGTGAAGTTTGTTTTAGAGCTCTCATACAGCTTATTGGTGGTTCCAAACCCATTATAATTAATTAACCTAACAACCAGACCCCAGACCCCAGAACAATTATTTAACACTTAATTGAATATATGAATGTCATAATAAATGGTTTATAAGAATAAATGTTAATATTTTGTTACTATTTGTATTTTCTACTATTCTATTAAATTTATATTAATTACTCATGTTCATAATTTTTTCCAAGGTTCAGATTTGAGATTCGGATTGATAAAATAGTGGAATCGACCAAACTCTGATTAAAATGTAAACCTTAAGGCATGCTCAACCATTTGAAATAGTGCAAAGCTGGTGAAATATTGAATTATGTACACCTGATTTTGAAAAATTAAAAGAAGCACAAACACCATAGTTTAATTTTCTTTTATTTGAGGTATTTATAGTACCTTTTTTGAACAGATATATTATTTCAGCAAAGGACTTATAGACTAACTCAAATAGGCCTTGGCCACAAATTCATCCCTTTGAAAGGGGAAACCTGCAATTCACCATTAATACATTTTACGGCCAGTCCGGAAATCGAATCCAGGACCCTCAACTCAGTAGGCAGATTCGCTACCAACTTAGTTAGACCATCAATTAAATCCTAGACTCCCTCCACTATCAAGAAAGAGTAACAAAGGACCAACTCACCTGCACGTTAAGGAGGCAGATTTACTGATGACACCTGGAGGTGCCAGCGAGGTTTTGGAAGGAGGGGATGCCGCGGACGAGGCGGGGGGCGGAGTCTTGTGTTGAGTGGTGGCAGCGACTTTACTGGGTGAGGAAGTCACAGGGGCTGTTCGAGACATGGCTGTGGCATGGTCCATGGTGGTGCGAGGGGCAGGAGAGGGCTGGGGAGCGGTGAACACAGCCTGCTGCTGTGTGACAGTCGTGGGGTGGATGATCTCTATGGATAGACCAGGGGGCAGTGACTCTGCCACGGAGGGCACAGGAGCGCCCAGGTGAGGAGGCATCATATTCTTAACAGCATCGTTGCATACCACCTGAAAGTTGAGCACATTAAACTGCATTATTATGTTTATAAACCATTCACTACAATCACACAAAAATTATATTATATTATTATTATTATTTATTAAATTATTTGATTAAAATAGAGATGAGTCAAATCCACTATTTTACAAATATAAATCTCGAATTCGAACCGCAAAAAAGATTACTTACCTCAAAGAAAATTTAAATAAAATGGAATAAAAGAAAATATAAATAGTAACTAAATGTCAAAAAAAATTCTCAAATACATTGAGTTAAGTGTTAATTAAATGGTCCGAGGACTTGTTGAGTTAATTACGTTGATTTTGAACTAAACACTGCAGTAGTAAAGCTTTAAAACAAATTTGTGTAAAAAAAAAAGAAAAATTTGAGTCTCAAGTCTGATATTTTCTTGAATATCCTTAAGGATTTGCGGGTCCCATCCCCAGATTAAAATGGATGTTTGTACCTGGTCTTGGATATGGACTCCCAGTCGTGATTGCTTCGAGGCAAGTTGAGTTAAAAGGGAAGGATTAATGTTATACAAGTGCGGGTATAAATTGCCTGCATCACCACCTGAAAAAAAAAAAAAAAAGAGATCTAGCTATTGATATAAAAAATGACTATGGAAATTAATCACATAATCAAACATACTTAAAAGTATCAGTTTATGCTAATCTTAACTTAGAATTTATGATTTTGAAGTAATTAATTAAATATGATAACTATAGGGATAGTTCATTCAAATCTATGAGAATAAATTTTATTTAACACCAACACTAGTCAAGTTGAGTACTTAATGAACTGGTCAGTCACCTAGTTAGCTATATAAAAATAAAAAAGGTATGGTAAGTAGTATTTAATAGGGATGTGCGAGACTCAAAAATATCCTGATTGAGAAGAGAGAAAAAACCTCAATCTCATTTCTGAAGTTAAAAACGAATATTGAAATTTTGAGAAATTTGAAAAAAAAATGAAGCAAAAACCGCCCTAAGAAATCTACAAATCAAACTACGAATTTAATTGTTCATAATACTACCATAAAGATTCTAAAATAGGCCCTACCTCCTCCCAGCCCAAACACATTTATAAAACAGGGGGCTCCCCTTGCGACTTGATCCATAAAAAAAAATTCCCTCCCCAAACCCCCCTTCTCCTCCAGACGCATCAATGAACAAATTTCTCCACTCCTTTCCATATTTAGTTTCTATTTATACCTTAGTTTTGCACAGTTTGCACAAAGCTTTGCTAGTTTACTTTGGTAAAATAAAAATAATTTGCATTTTTGTACTCTCAAAGGAAGTCTTATCGTATTGATATGTCCTGAATTGAAAAAGTGGTAAATGGTACACTACTCAGCACATTTCTATAAACGTAATTAGCCCCTACATCTACAATATGGCGACATTTAAAACATTGGTACATGCCGAAATAGGAAAATGATTGGGAGACTTAACCCACCTCCTCCTGTGCCGTGGATGTGTGGATATAGGTGGAAGCCCCCAGCATGTATGTTTAGGTTTCCCCCTGGGGATGTCCCGGTGAGGGGGACCCCTTGCTGGACACAGGAGTGGCACTCGTAGCTGTCCATCAAGTCTACCTATGGTACACAAGTGACACCTCAACAACCTTTTCAGATAAGAATACTCTGTGTGGATAGTTAATAAACAATTTCAAAGTGTGATTTAAAAATATAGAATTTTATGCACACATAACTAATGAAACAATTAACCCATGACAGCAAAATTAATACCATATCCTAATACAAGGAATATCAAATTTTATTTTTAAATACCCTTGATTTTCATGGGTATAGAAAGAATCTAGAATAAATATAACAAGGGAAGTTGCCACTATTTTCTTATTACCCTATTTTCCGTGTTTTCCAGGGTTTTCAGAAGAAATTCTCATTTTTCCAGGCAGCTTAGATTGAAGAAAAGAGTTATAAAACTGACTAGGTGTGAAATCATATAACATATGTTTAAAACCGGATGATTTAAGATTAGTGGAGAAATACATCTTACATTGCTTCACCACCCCTATTTAAGAGATAATAAAACATGTTTAAATCAGCGTGCTTAGTTTTTCAGTTCACTCTTTTTGTCCATCTAAATATCCAAGCTACTAATTTAAGTTTTAGATTAAATGTCCTAAATTAACAAATATTCCAGTTATTTTTACTAGATTTTTGAAAAATCCCTAGTGTTTTCTTGGTTTTTTTTCCAGACACAAAAAAATTCAAGTGTTTTTCCTGTTTTCCAGGTGTGTTGGGCTACCCTGAAATATCACAATTCTCAATACCTCAATTCTTAGATCTAAAATGAAAGTTTTGGCACCTAAAAAGAAATAGCAATATTAAGAATTGGGTAATTTTTCACTATCACCATGATCAGTGGTGTAGCACGTTGCAAGGGTAAACAAAGTTTAAATCAGTGGTTTCCAACCTTTTCCAGGGTTTGACTCTGATTTTTGTCTTTGAGACCATCCCAGCCCCTTGATAGCCTACATGTGTTCATATTGTTTTTAAATTATCATTCTCACTGAATCTTATTACCTGTCCAGGCTACCTGGATTTAATTACCCTTGCAGGGTAGGTCGAATAAAGAGGAAATGTACCACCTTTATTTGCGTGGAATGAGCAAAAAGAAAACGTTTATGAAAAATCAGCCCCTAGTACCCTTGGTAGGAATTTGAAATTTGACCTAATTACCAACAAAACAGAGTGTGTGACATTAAGCCCATCCGCTTGATTTAATTATTATCACTAATTATATAATTATTACACAAATGTGACTAAGAAGTCACAAAAAGAGAATCAAGGAGACAAGTGGGTATTTTGGAAGTTATGGCAGCAACGCTGCTCGTCTTAACGCGAGACTGCTACGATTAACCAAGAGTTGAGTAAACATAAGGGACATAAAGAGTAGCTTTACAGTTTTTATCATTATAAGTCCTTACATTTAAATTTAAATTTTGCACCTCTCTATAGTAATTATAATCACTTAAAAAAGTAAACATTAAGCTATAACCTCAACATGCATTGCGACCCCAACCGAAACATGCTGGGACCCCGAAGATGGAAACCACCGGTTTAAATTTGTCGGGGAGTGAAGTGGACTCCATAGTTTGAGATGAACTTCACATAGATTGGAACAAAGTGCAACCAATGACCAATGAGTTCAGATCAAACCATGACAATTATATGAGCCTAAAGGCAACACTAGAGCACTGCTCGCAAATCGAGATGCAAACAGCGAGTGGAGGGAACAGAGATAAAAATGCGCACACATCACAAATAAAAAAAAACAGTACACACAGTTCAAATGATAAAAAATATACAAATATCCAAGGCAAGCCCAGGAAAAAATTGTTCGCAGTTCGCAACAGTATCAGTAAGATACTAATTACTAAGCATCACAATAATGTGTTTGTTTGGTGTGGACCCATAATATATAACACTTGGCCGGGATCAATATATTTTATAAAAATAATGAAATCACACTTGAATGAGAGTGGACAAGCCAGCAGCTGAAAGGTGCATTTAAAGTGTGCATGAACAAGTTGACCAGCTATGCTACAGTCTAATAGCTTTTAGGGCAATTTGATACAAACTAGGGTCAGGAAAAGAGACGAAAACTCAAATTAGGTTGCAATTTAAAGGAGAGAACAATAAATTTAAATTCTGTAATCTAGTAGAATAAAAAAAAAAGAAAAAAGTGTATATTAATTTATTTAAATTTTCCATAGAAAAACTAAATAATATTTTGTCTAACATGTGTTGGGTAAGTTTTGATTCAAGGTAAAATAAAAATCTATGTCTAGTGCAACTATTATAATTGTTTATTTTTGGTCAAGCATTTTTGTATAACTATAATTAAATTCTAAAAAATGGATTTTAAAGTTGACTAAAAAACGTTTTTAAATAAAAAATTCATAATTATTTACACAATAAAACATCAAGATATTCAAGCTAGTCTGAATAGATAAAATTGGGCCACATTCTCATCCATAAGAATACCAATAAACATTTCTCAACTGAGCTAGTGTGTCTGGTTAGCTATTACTTTTTAGATCTTAAACCTCTCACTAAAAGCACGGCTGGACTTCAAAATACTAGTTTACGCAATCATTACAAATTGATACCATTTCGAATAATATTTCAATATGTAGGTAATAGTTGTGTTTTCTTGATGCAACAAAATGGGCTGAAAGTGTATTTTGGGCATGATATATTTAAATCTACTTCTCTTATCATTATTTTTCACCCAACATGTCTTCCTTCCTTAAATCTATTCAGAGATAAATATTACCATCACATAGCCGACTGTGATTGTTATTTAATGGCACTCAATTATATTGTGTTGTATGGGTATGGTAGTTATAAAATAAAAGCAGCTGAAATATTGGGTACCTGTCTAATTAAACGAATATAAGGTTAATTTAATTTTAGTAGATTAATAATATTGTTAATGAGCATTAAATGCAAACATCACATTGATATACAGTCCTTAACTGTGACCTATTAACATTAATTTTTCCTGAAAACACTAGGAAAATAAAATTTCCCGCCCGAGTTTCGGGAACATCCAATTTCCCAAATTGTGGGATTCTGAACAGGTCTAGTTTTGATATATTCTGTTTAATTCAACACAAAGTTCTGAAGTGTATACTGAGAGTAAGACACTCACTGTGGACATGAGAGGTGCTGTGCACACGTGACACTCGCAGCTCTGCTGCTGGGGGTTTGCAACTTGCTGCTCCGTGCCCACCTCGTTGTCTCCTACCACTCCACCCGCCGCTAGATCCCCTGAAGGGGCCAGCTCAGAGGGGGATACCAGTTCCTGGGGCTGCTCGCTTCCCTCCCCACCTATGCGAAAGTCTGCCTCCTCCTTCTGGCCGATGCTGAGCAGATTGTAAAAACACAATAACTGTTAGATAAAGAACAGGATGTAAAGGGATCCTAATGTCTGATCAAGAGTTCTGATGCAACCGAGTATTGTGGTAAATTGTATTTGTGTGCGGAATTTAAAGGGAATTCAGATAACTTTCCCTATATTAATTAATTATATTATATTTGGAAGAATGTACAGGAAAGGTGGATAGAAACAGATATGGCTTTTACAATGAAAATAACACAGTTCACATTTTACATTGATGCCATTGGACAGAAAGGTAATGGCTGCCTCTTGAAGAAAATCGATCTTCACCACCCAATAACCCAACCTAGGTTTCATTTATTCCAATGGCAGCGATATAAAGTGTGAACTGTGGTCTTCTTTACATTGTAAAAGCCACATTATCTTTGTCCCTTTTTATATGTTTCTCTATCCACCTTTCCTGTACATTCTTCCAAATATAATATGATTACCTCATAAAGCAAACCGAGGTTTACCTTAGAGACTTAATTTAATTAAGTGACTGGCGGATAAAAATGTTTCTAGGGGTGTACAAAGCTTCTAGAACTTTGGCTTATCACCAAAGTTATTCAACATCAAATTCACTTTAAAAAATACGGTCTTCAAAAATTACAAAACTCTGCCAATAAAATTATTGGTGGTTAGATACACTTATACTCATATGATGCAGGGTTCGAAAACTCACGGCACACAAGATATATTTGACCTGGCCCGCTTGTATATAATAATTCTATATTACTATGCGCCTGCAGTCATTTACGCACACAAAATATAATATTTTAGTGTATACTTAATTGGAGTTGGAAGATAACACTAAAAACCAAAACCAAACTCAGAATTGTGACTTTAAAATCGTGACCTTGACAAGAAAGATAGAAGAATGTGTTGATATTCCAATGCAAAAAAAGTTAAATATTTTATTAGAGTTCGGTCGAATCCACTATTTTACAAATCCCAAATCCGAATCTTGGAAAAAAATTATAAACATAAAGGGAAATATAAATATAATAGAAAATACAAATAGGGACTAAATGTTAACTTTCTTCTTATAATTCATTCATTATAACATTATACATTTAGTTAAATGAATTATTGAAATTAAATTAGCCATTTAGCACCATTTTTTCCTTAGTATACATTCAGTTAAGTGTTAAATTACTGGTCTGGGCCTGGTTAAGTTCATGCTATATTTATTTGGTTCTGAACCAGTCATAGAGCTCTAAAACAGATTTCAATTGAAAAAATAAAAACTTTTTTTTTCTCTAAGATTTGATGCTCGAATCAGACTTTTTTTTGGATCCTCAAATCTCAAATATGCCTAAGGATTCAAGGGATTTGAAGGATTCGAGGACCCATCCCTATATTTGAAGACTTAGTGAAACAAACTGAAAGGAACAAGAATATAACATAGAGAGTTAAGAGGAGGATACTTCCTTTATTGGTCTGAAAGTGCAAATGGGACTGATGATAATAGACCATCAGATGAAGAATGGATTGTGGGAAGTCAAGAATGTCAACAAGAGACTGATGTTTGTCAGGATGAGGAGGATAAATGAGTGAAACACTGAAAGATGTGACTTGGAGAAACTAGGAAGAAGAATCTGAGGATATAACTTATGACAGGAGAAGATAACATAGTATTGAGAGATATATATGAAAGCAAGAGTTGGTGTGACAAGACAGAAAATTGAATATATAGTTGGGGACCAAGCGACCATGAAGGGGAGAGGATATTAGATTTTGGTATGTGAAATGGTCTCTTAGTTGGAAATAACTGGTTTAAGAAAAGGAAAACCCATAAAACTACAACTTACGGATGGGACGGACATCAAGAATCGATCATTAGCTAAAGTCTGGTGGATATGTAAATACAAACAAAACTAATGAATACAAAGTGTGTCCATGGGAAGTGATAAACTACTACTTAGACAGCTAAGGTAGAGTAAGATAAAACCGGTAAACCTATAAAGATGGAAGAAGCTGAGAGTATAGAAAGTGAAAGAGAAGGTAAAAGCAATATAGTTCAGCGCGTGTTTCAAAAAGTATTTATCAAATACAGATGATGGAAGGTCTTTAGAGAGCATAGAAGACCTGACGAAAAAGGTATGTGGTTAGACAAGCAACAGAAGAAGATGAAAATAAACACCCTGGTGGAACGACATGACAAAAGATTCAAACAAAGAGAGACACAAAGACTTTAGAAAATATTTTAGTAACAGGAATGAGGGTGATAAGGAGAACTACGTATCAGTTAAGAAGAATGCAAAAAAGATAAATGACCAGGATGGAAAGAAGCGGCTATAGACATGGAGCGGAAATCAGAAAGAGGATGTTGGTAGAAATAAAAATATATTCTATAGTATTATGCTGAATAGAAGACGGGATAGAGAACTGAGTGAACAACTAACAGATGAGAATAACAAACCAGTCACTAACAAGCAAAAGATACCAAAGAAGTGATGAGAGATATTTTGAAGAATATTGAATGTGAATAAAATGAAACACCATGAAGAGTAAGAGCAGGAAGAGCGAGGAAAGCTGCAGAACAGAACAGAACAGACAGACGTGACATGGGATGAAATTCTATGTATGGAGTTACGTTAAAACTAGCAGAAAGGTTGTGTAGACAAGAATTAGAGACAGTGCATATTTATATAACTTTAAAAACAAAGTATGGATTTAGAAAATATTTTATTGCTAAATTACTTAAAATATTTTGTTCTAAGCTGTTAAATCAAACTATTTTCACAAATTACTCAAGATTATTATGAAACATTTATTTATAATGTATGTAACTGCACAGATTGGGAAAAAATTAAACATGAAGTTGTATACAGGGTGGCTACAAACCATATTTTACAAAATTCTCTGACTTTTCCAGGTTTTCCAGGTAACATTTTCCAATTTTCCCTGACTACATTTTTCCAGTTTTAATGGTGGATAATGAATTTTGATGTATTTATTATTGGTCACATATTAAAAAAAAGTTTGTATCTACCAAACACAAACAGATTTATCAGTTATTTTAAAAATTAAAATGTTATTTTATTTAGGTATTATTAACTGGTTTAGTGTTTAGTTGCGAAATTAATGGGATATTTTAGACATATTTTTTAGTTCCCTGACTTTTCCTTATTTTTAGTTAAATTCCCTGACATTTCCCTGTTTTCCCTGTCTGTAGCCACCATGTGTATATTAGATGTCAATATTTTTACTGGAAAAGCTTTATAGTCGCCAAAGTAGTAACAATGTTTTGGAAGTGAGCTTTGCACACCCTTAGATTCTAGTATTAGAACTGATCCTGGGGCTCACCCAAAGTGCTGTCCCGAGCCCGGAGAGTGGGGTGGGGTGATAATACCCCCACAGGTGAGCAGGTGTGTGATGGCACAGTCATCACAAGGACACTCTCTTGCAGAGGAACACCCTGAACAGTAGCCTCCAACACTCCCAGACTCCTCGGAACTATCACAAGGGCTACCTGGGCCGACGTGCGTCAGCGTACGCATATGCTCATCAAAATCACGCAGCTCACTGGAATGAAAACATTGCTTTTCTGTCAATTCTCGAAATATATAGTTTTTGAAGGGCAAGAAACAAGAATATCAACCCCTTCAAGATTCAAGATATCAAACACAGATGGGCCATATTTTTTTGGATCTTTATGTTCAATTAACCTACAAATCATGAATTTAAACTTTGGAAACACGAAGAGTGTAAGAGGTATTTTTTTTCCTATTGGTATGATTTTTTATCTAAACAGGTTTTGTTTTGGTCTAGTTAATCTTTTCTTTGCTTTAGAGGGATAGTAATCTACATATTTTTTTTTTAATTAACAAAGGAAAAATGGCACCTATCGGCTATTTTTAATTAACCAATGAAAGGATATAAGAGCAAGGCCTACACACTTACCAGAAAACTGTAGGCCACAAAGTTCCCCATTTAAACACAACAAAACACATAATTATGACATTTTCCTGAAAATTTCAGTTGTGTGTGTTGTGTTTTTAATTGTAGACTCTTATGCATACAGTTTTTTAGTAAGTCTGTAGGCCTTGCTCTTTTTTATCCTCTTTTCAACGTTTAATTTATTGTATTTTTTTTAACACGTGAATTCATATTCAAGTGAAACAATATTTTATATATTTGTTTGAGATACTTAACGTAGACTTTTTGAACCGACTTATATCATCATCAACTGTTTCCAGCCTGTGGCCGGGTCAATTTAGTAAAATGCCTCCATCTTCTTCAATCCTTCCACCATTCTTCCTCCTCTTAATTTATTCCATTCTTCTTCTCACTCGAACACTTTCTGTTATCTGCTCCTGCTATCTCTTTATTGACCTCTCTTGCAGTCTTTTCCTTACATACTTCATTTCCATAATTTTCTTTCGCATCCTCTCCTTATATATCATCATTACATGTCCATACCATCTCAGTCTTGCTTCCTCTACTATCTCATGTACTCCCTGTACTCCTACTCTTTCCCGGATAACGTCATTCATTATCTTGTTTCTCCTCGTGACAGTTAACATTTCGGCACACAAGAATTTCCATGAGCAAGACCGAAAGGTATTTTCCCATGCCTTACAAGGTTCTTTTACACGCCACAATCGACATGAGACCAACGGTTTTACTTTCCCTCCGAAAATGAAGTCGTGCTACAGATTTTTATTGCTAAAAAAAAATCTGTTGATACCGGCTGAGTTTTAATCCACAAACATTAGTTCTTGTGGTGAGCACTTTACCTTAGACTAGCGAGGTCAACACTAAATAGTACATTTTATCCTGGGATCTGGTGATTTGGGGTAGACTCTAATTACAGTGGTATATAACACTAATAATCAGTGTTATAGGACAGGAAAATAAAAAAAAAAAATTCAAATAAAGAACATGGGATTTTTTAAAAATATTTTACTATAACAGTTTTTTTCAAATCTTTGAATGTTAAATATGCTTTAAAATTCGAGACATTTGATACACCCATCCGTAATCAGTGACCATAAAAGGAGTGTTTTGTTTATTTTCTGAAGTAGTAAAGTTAGGGTTTAAGGAGTTTTTTAAGACTGAAAGCGACCTCACCTTGCAGTTTTACCCCACATCTTCTGATGTATGAGCTTACGCTGAGCCTTAAACATCTCCCAGTCTTCTTTCAGCATCCTCTGCTTAGCCTTCATGGTCGCTTGTTCTTGACTGCAACATATAACGCACGTGAGATGTAAGAAATCAAACATATTCTAATTTAATATCACTGATGATTGACCAGGATATTAGAAAAATGATAACATTATAATGTAAAGAACGTACTTAGATATTACATTTACTTAAACTGATTTGTATCAATCAATTTAAGTAAATGTAATATCTAAGTATGTTCCTTATATAATAATCTCATATTTCTCCTTATTACAACTATAATGAATATTACACGATAATAATTGAACCAGAAAACATACCAAAGTGTGGTTTACTGCATTCTTTACTTGTCAACAGCAAAATTGAGTACAGTTCAATTAGAACTTTGCATTTTAGATTTTTTTAAATTTCGTTGTATCTTTTAACATATCTTTAATCATGCCGTAGGTAGGCAAGAATATGTGCATATAGCTCAAAAAACAACCCCGTACTTAAACCATCATCACTAGCTTTCTCCACACTTCCGTACCCTAGCATACACCCTTCGCTTCAACAACATCCATAAACCAAGTTATGCATGATCTTTAAAGCTTGGTAAAATAGTATTAATGGTTTGAATTCCACAATTTTCTAAAGTTAGGTATAATACAAAAAAACTGCATCACAAAGTTACATCTGTTTGAAACTGTATTTACTGCCTTGGTTAAGTGTTATCTGTGGTTTGTACAAACTCTCAAGAGACCTCTTTGTGGGTTTGTAGATTCAGTATTCATTTCAAAGATATAGGGCCTACACTTGTGTGAAACTTTATATAAAACAACAATAAAGTATTCAATAAAGTCATTATATAACTGCCTTAGCCATTGAAAGTTTTTGGTCAACGGTTACAAAATGAAATGAAAGCCAATCTAGGACCGCTCGCAAATCAAGACAAGAACGAAATGAGAAAAAGAGAAATACAATGAGTATAAATCACTAGAATACCAAGAGGAAGAAACAATTACACACCAAACCCACAAAAAAAAAAGTACATAAAGTTCAAGTTACAACAGTGGATACTACACACTATACAAATATACAAGCCCAAACTAAGCTATATACTAAAGCAAAAGCGTGTCCTCATCACCTAGAGTACATTCGCCACCCGAGTTTACTTGGATGACAGCTCAAAAAGTTACTGGAAATAGTCCCTAATGTATCCCTATACCAACAGCGGACATCTGTCACTTTGGATAACTGTAATGAAAACATATGGTAATGTATGAATTTGATAGTTAACCACGGTAAATTAGGCCAATATTATTTATATATTTATTTGAGGTTGGGCACAAAGATTATTTATTGTTTTATTCTACTTAAAAAAATTATTATTCACAACATTTACACAAAAGCTCTAACAAATATAGCTTCAAAATGGTGACTGACAAATTTATCTCATCATCAACACCACCACCGTCTTACTACCCGTTCGGTTTGAACGCACTTACGCTAATGTGTAATGGTAGGGTGATTGTGAGATGAAATGGAGGACCTACAGTTTAACGTGGAATCCGAGCCACGGTGGAGGCCTGGCATTCCTCGCATTCACAAGTTGTGATTAATACACGTCTTGTCGGAGGTGAAGGAAGGGTTTGGCAATCAGATAAATCTGTGCCGGGACCAAGGATTGAACCCCAGACCCTCAGCACAGAAATCTAACACCTTACCCCTAGACCACCAGGTCACCGACCCCTGACAAACTTAAGCCATGTGATTGATCATGATGCAAACAAGTTCTTTACAATGGTGCACCCAACTAGTTTATAAAAATATTTTATTCAGTTGAATATTTCGAAATACAATAGAATAATCATAGAATAACTCATTGTATATATAAAAAAAAGGACAAGTATTTTCTCTTTTCCAAGTAAATACGATGTCTTTGTTAAAAAAAAGAGTATTAATATATGCACTATACTACACATTATCGATAACATTCCAAAACAAAAAAATAAGTACTTTTAATTAAGTTTAAAATATTGTTTCAGATAGGATAGAAAAAAAATGATTAAAAGCAATGAAATAATGTGAGAAAACTTAAGTTTATGTTATTTTAAATATAAAATACAGCACGCAATTAAAATAAACATTTCTAACAAAACAGTGATCTTTTACAAGTGTTGGCAACCCAAAACCTAAACATATGATTTTTCAACTGTCATTCAGGTAAAAAAGCTATGAACAGACTTTAGAAGCGAGGTACTCACTTGTACTCGTGAATCAACGTCTCTATGTCTCGCCACATGGCTCCGATTAAAGTCATCTCGTCATCAAATGCCAGGTAGTGATGCACCAGTTCAGAGTACACAAGATTTTTTCCTGGCAAGAGATTACGTAACTGCAACAACAGTGCACACAAACACTCAAAATAGGTAGGGTTTTTTATTTACACAAGTTATCAGTATAAATGATTTCATTATCATCATAAACTGTTTCCAGCCTGTCAGTTTAGTAAAAATAAAGAAGAAAGAAGATAGTAATGGAGTAGTCCACTGTTTGGGTTACTCTCTTCTTCTTTGTGTTTAATAAAGGCAACAATGCCGAAATATTATTCTATTTGTGTTAAAATGTGTGTGTGACTACTTCTACTATAGAAGACAGAAAAAAGGAAGATGTCAGTTTTGTGCATTGGATTCTAACCACATTATTCCTCTTTCCCTAGGTGGGCTTTATTCATCAAATTTACTTTTAGAAGTCTATTTTTCCTTTCTCTTTAGTTTTATCAATTATGCTAATAGGTTAGGAATGAGAAAATTTGAATCTAGAGGGAGTGTGCCCGCATTTGTGTGGTAAGAGAGAGTGGGAAATCATTTAGGCAAAATCACCCTCGGTATACCCAACGTGAATTCAAACTCCAATCTCCCTGTTAACGGCTATACAGTATATAGTTAGAGTGACGCTTTAGACCATGCGGCCACTAAAGTAGGTAGCTCTGGTTACCACTAATTTATTACTACACAATTCCACGAGTTTGTTTTCCTCCTGATTTTCCAGAAGGGATACTCGTTTTTTTTTAAAACTTATGTTTAAAACAGGTTGATTCGAGCTTGGTGAAGAAATAAATGCAGTTGTTACTAAAGATGGGTCAAATATATTATTTTAAGAGTCAAAATCTGAATATTACCTTCAAATCCCAAAACTAGAATTCAAACTAGAGTTTTGTAAAAAAAATTGAACCGAAATAGGAATATAACAAACAAAAAACAAAAATAGTAACNAAAAAAAAAAAAAAAAAAACAAAAATAGTAACCAAATGTCCTTTTTTTTTTTTTTTGCTAAAATGGTTTTATTATGTAGCATTCATACAACCAGTTCAACTGTTAAATGGTCTGGTTGTTAATTATTATAGAGATTGGGTTTGGAAATTCATCTTATAAATCTTAAAAAATCTTAAAAAACAAAACAAAAAAACTCTCGTATATAATAAGTATAAAGACCTTGACTTAAAATAGCAATTTTATGCAATTGATAAAAATAAATGATATGGTCCTGTGTAGTTGGTAGTTTTTATTATTAATTTTTATGTGAAATCCTGTGTTTTTTTTTGGGACAAGAAATAATTAATGACTTTTCCCAGTTATCCAGGTATGTAGCAATCATGTGTCTCTTTTAGAGTTAAATTAGTTTATGTGTCATGTGATGATGTACAGTAGTTTGTTGGTTCCGAATGTGCAGTTTAAACAATAGCACTGTGTCTTACTACCCGGTTGGGTTATTTGCGTATGTATTAACCATGATACAGATTTTAAGGATTAGGAAGGTTATATTAAGAGGAAGTGTACCAACATTTGTGTGGAGAGAGTGGAAAACCATTTTGGAAAAACCACGCTCTGTACACCCGATCAAGATGTAAACCTCGATTTCCCAGTCATCGGCCATCTAGTCTACTTTGATAGTAGCGCGTTAGACCATGCGGCCACCAAAGCGGGTCAATTTAAAAAGTAAAACATTGAATACTAAGCTTAATAGAAAGATAAACAACCATATATTTACTCAAAGGAAGCAACATTCTAGAGAGTCATCATTAGCCCCTTCCAACCAATATATTATATTGACCTAGATCTAGGTTGCAACCTAAAAATTTGATCACTTTTTGTTTGGTAGAGTGGACTGTACAAAGTTTTAAATGGGCAACACAAAACACTGGCATACAATGTTTATAATATATTAACGACACACACACAACAAGAGGCGGGTGGGTTCAGATACGACCATGACAACGATACAAGACAACAGACAACACCAAGCCTCTGCTCGCCATCCGAGATGCCAAGAGATGCCAACATCAAGCGGTGGAGACTAACGGTAAAGTCACACACACAAAAAATAACCCCCAAACACAAAACAATACACAAAGTTCAAACGAAACAAAATAAAAACAATATCAAATATACAAGTTTATGGGAAAAAAGCAGTTTATGTCTGAAAATAAATCCACTTTGGAAATATTCCCTATTCCCTTTAGCTATACGCTTGTGTCCATTTAATTAACATGCCTTTTCACCAAGATTTAAAATTTTTTGTTATAACTTTGACTTTATAATTGGCTGAGAGATGTATTTTTAATCACAATGTGCAATGTGTAGTATTCCGTACTTAGAAAGTAAAAACATTGTAGTTTTGTCATAGTAAAATAACAGTAGTGACTTGACAGACTACGACAAAAAGTAACTAGAAACATATGTGAAAAGTAGTAGTAACAGCAGCTATATAAGGTTTAACTATTTAACTATTACGTAAATCATTACGGCTCAGTAGTTGTTGTTTTTTCAGATTGTCAAGGTCAACAAATAACATTTTAAAGTTAAGCAGTAGAGAGCACCATCTGTTGCAGTGATTATAAACTATTTATATATAAATACATGCAGTCCAAAGGTACAACATTTCGTATGTCTTTTAAGGGTGTGATTATAGGTTTTATAAAGGCTGTTTTTATGAACACTTATTGGAAGAGTGGAGGAGATTGTAGAGAGGAAACTGTGGATGTTCTAGGATTGAGTGAAACTAAGTGGAGTGTGGGAGCTAAGGAGAAGATTCACCTTAAACTGGATGAGAAATAAAGGGAGGAGAAATAGTGTAGGGTTGGTAATGAGTATAGGGTAGGAAGTGGAGGTGGGGTGAACAGGTGATCGAATTATTAAAATTATAATTATGGACAAAGGAAAAACAAATTGAATTGCTGCAGGTGTATGCACCACAAGTTGGACAAGGAATAATTTGAAAGGTACTTGGTAAAGGAAAGTGGTGTTCAAGTTGGGAAAGAGAAATGTTTTGAGGGAGTGTTAGGAAAACACCGATGTGGAGATAGAACCAAGGAAGGTAGAAGGCTACTGTGACTGTGTGCATTGAATAGAATGAAGGCGGAAAAAAATTACTACATACAGTGGAAATGGGAAGCAAAGGTCTGTAACAAGAGTACTTCCTTATGGGCCGAAAATGAAAAGGCAAACTGTAAAGGTTATGGTGATATCAAGTGTGTTTCTAGATAATGAAAACAGGTCTCTCGTAGGAGACATAGTAGGAAAATGTAGGAAAAAAAGTAGGAAAACCCAAAAGATGGGTATAAAGGCTTAAAAATGAAGAGTAAAGTATTTAAGAAAGGCTTAGATAGTACCCAAGGTTTAAATACCAAGTGTAGAGGCAGACTGGGGGGGAAGGGGTCATGGTCCAGACCGTCTAGCATGGTAGGTGCACAGCTCTGTCAGTGTGAATTGAGATTGGATGCCCTATGGTCAAACATGTGTCGTTTATCTTAGTTCGGTTGCTTTTGTCAAGTGTAAACTTTTACGGAGGTTTTTATCAACATTCTGACAGTGGCTGCAGAACATTCCAACACAACTATTGTGTGCTGCCTTTAAATATGGGCAAAGAAAACTTAGTAATTTGGGTACAAATATATAAAGTGATTTGCAACATGAGAGTATGATAATAATCTCATTAAGGAAAATAAGTTGCAGAAGATAAAGGAAAAACTCAATATCAAAAGTAGCTACAGTGACCAAACAGTCAGAGCATGGTAGTGACAAGACACAGCCAGCGTACAGCACAATAGACGCATAGCCCTGTGAGTGTGACTGCTAGCGACAAGACACAGCCAGCGCACAGCATAATAGACGCACAGTCCTGTGAGTGTGAACGCTAGTGACAAGACACAGCCAGCGCACAGCACAATAGACGCACAGTCCTGTGAGCGTGAATGCTAGTGACAAGACACAGCCAGCGCACAGCACAATAGACGCATAGCCCTGTGAGTGTGACTGCTAGCGACAAGACACAGCCAGCGCACAGCACAATAGATGCACAGTCCTGTGAGTGTGAACGCTAGTGACAAGACACAGCCAGCGCACAGCACAACAGATGCACAGTCCTGTGAGCGTGAATGCTAGTGACAAGACACAGCCAGCGCACAGCACAATAGATGCACAGTCCTGTGAGCGTGAATGCTAGTGACAAGACACAGCCAGCGCACAGCACAATAGATGCACAGTCCTGTGAGTGTGAACGCTAGTGACAAGACACAGCCGGCGCACAATCCCTTCAGTGTGAATCCACGTTTAAAGGGTTTCAGCCTAAAGCAATGGACTATTGGGTAGTAAGTTATATTTCAGGAAGATCATGTTGAGACATTAAGATATACTTAAACCAATATGTACAGTTTGAAATGGTACAGAAACACTTTCTTTTTTAGTTTTTTTTAATAAAGTATTTAACGTGCATTTTCCAAACAGACTGCTTATATCAGCACACGACTTATAGACTGACCTAATTTGTCACACTGAAAAAGACACCCCACACATTTCACCCACGACAAATTTTTCTGCCATGCCGGGAACCCAGGAATCTTAGCTCAGTAGACACACTTAATCAATTGAGCTAACGTGTCGGACTAGTTTCTTTTTTCTATAGCGTATTCGAATTCTCACACATGTGCATAGCCATGACTCAACTTTGGTTAAAGACATGCGGTAGGCCCCTAGATGGATGAAAAGACGACACGAATATCATATGTTGATTTGAGCATTGAGATTAGTAGACTGCATAGATACAGCTGTAAAGACATGCGGTAGGCCCCTAGATGGATGAAAAGACGACACGAATATCATATGTTGACTTGAGCATTGAGATTAGTAGACTGAATAGATACAGCTGTAAAGACATGCGGTAGGCCCCTAGATGGATGAAAAGATGACACGAATATCATATGTTGACTTGAGCATTGAGATTAGTAGACTGAATAGATACAGCTGTAAAGACATGCGGTAGGCCCCTAGATGGATGAAAAGACAACACGAATATCATATGTTGACTTGAGCATTGAGATTAGTAGACTGAATAGATACAGCTGTAAATACACAAAAGGTAGGGAAATGAAATTGATAGCACAAAAACAAGGAATATAGATATATATTTCAGTAACCTTAGTAAATGTTGGATACGGTTCTACCGACTGTGATCACATCAGCTGACTCACCTGACCAATATACACCGGCAGATTGTTTTGGACCAAAGGATCTGTGTAGACACAGCTTTGGTAGAGATGCTTGTTCAGGACCTCCCACGTCAGGTTGAACTTCTGGAGATGCTCCTTTTCCAAGGGGTGAAGTAGAGTCATCAACTGTTTGGCGGCCAAACAGAGTTTCTCATAGCCATCCAACAGGCCTAAAAATTGGATAAATGGTGAGTGGAAGGATACCATTTGACCACTCTGTTCAAAGTGGGCAAGATAACCAGCTCACTTATACTGGAGCAGAAATTGTTTTATTACATGCAAAAAAAACCCAACTAAATGTATGAATGTTATTATGAATGGATTATATAAAAGAATGTTAACATTTTGGCACGATTTGTATATTCTATTAGATTTATACTTCCTCTTTTGTTCATGATTTTTTCCAAGATTAGGATTCAAGATTCAAATTCGAAATTCTAATTAGTAAAATGGTGAATTTTGACCCAACTCTAAACTAAACATCAAGATTTACAATATCTTAATTCTTAGATCTAAAGTCCCAATAATTTATTGTTCTGGCATCCAAACAAACAGCAATATTCAGAATTAGGTAATTTTTCATTGTGACCATTATCAGGTATTTTGCAATTTCACTTTAGTAGGGCCCACCGGCCAATTGTGATTGTACTCAAAGTTGTGTATTCTGATGAGCTTGCCCAAATAAAATATGGCCTTGTTTCAAGTTTTTTTTACTAATTATCATCATAGATTTTTCAGCCTTTGGCTGGATCGGTTTAATAAAATGAATCCATCTTCCTCTTTCCTTCCGCCATTTTTCCTTGCAGTCTTTTTTCCTAAATACTTTATCTCCATCATTTTCCCTTTTTCCATCCTCATTACATGCCCATACCATCCCAGTCGTGCTTCCTCTACTAGCTCATGTAGGCCTAGACCCTGTACCCTCATTCTTTACCGGATAAAGTCATCCCTAATCTTGTTTCACCTTATGACACCTAACATATTCCTCACAAACTTCATTCCCATGACCTCCGCTTTCCTAGTCTCTTTTACATTCAATGTCCATGTTTCTTCTGCATGTGTGGCAATGGGTACAAAGTACAACACTTCCTTAAACTTCAAGGTCACTTCTCTTCTCCATAGCAGGTCTCTTACACACCTATATAACAACTCTCCCTGCTGTCCTCTTCTCATTAAATCCTCTTTACTTCCATCCTTCTCCCCAATCACGCTTTTAAGCAATTTTACGTTCTGTACTTTTCTCGGCTCAACTCCATCCAACCTTATAGCTTTATTAGTCCTTACCCTCTTCCTTGTCATTACCATCACTTCACTCTTCACCATGCTAAATTTCACTCCACACTCTTTCACTTCCTCATTCCATTCTTGTAGTTGTTCCGGAATTCCACTTTGGCCTCCTTCAACGCTTTCCAAACTTTATTTCTAAACACACTATCACATGCCTTCACAGCCATAAATACTATTACCAAGTATTTCCCATATTCATACCTTCTTTCCATCAGCTGTCCTGTGGCAGAGACCTCTGTTCCCTATATCTGTGTTGTTCCTCTCTCCACCTTCCTTTCATTTTATTTCTTATTCTCTTTTCCAGCATCTTCTCATTTATTTTTGTACAGTGGCACATCAGCATTATCCCCTTATAATTTGTAGATCTCTTCCTGTCTTTCTTGAAAAGAGGTATTATAGCTCCCTTAGTCCAGTCTTCCGGTACCTTGTTCTCCTTCCAAACCACTCTCAGCACCTTGTATAACCAATGTACACCTCTTCCTGTCTTTCTTGAAAAGAGGTATTATAGCTCCCTTAGTCCAGTCTTCCGGTACCTTGTTCTCCTTCCAAACCCCTCTCAGCATCCTGTACAACCAATGTACACCTACTTCCCCTGCTGCTCTTATCATTTCCACAGTCAGTTTGTCCACACGTTGTTTCATCCTCTTTGACGTGTCCTCCACCTCTTTCCTCCTCTTCTACAAATTCTTCCTGCTCTTCTGTTTCACTCTCATCCCTTTCCTCTTCCGGGTTGGACATTTTCTCAAAATATCTCACCCATATTTCCAGTTTCTTCCTCTCCTATCTTTAACGTTCTTCATCTATCATTCTAACTTCTTGTCTTTTCTCTCCTCCTGTTTCTTACTTGGCTAAATAACACCTTCTTACTTCCTTAAACGTCCTGTTCCAGCATTTCTGTCCATTTTGGCGTAAAATCCTTCCCGCCTTCTCGTAAAAAGTTTAAAGTGTGAGAGTCCTCAAGTTCTAAGAGGCCACCTTCTAGGTAATGGTTAACTATCACAATGGTTTATAATGGAATTCAAGCCGGATATAGGCTTAGATTTTAAAAAAATGAAATAATAATAAATTCAAGATGAGATGCTTGAATCCTATGGTAGTCGAGATTTGTAAAAATCCCTTTCAAGAACATCTCTGATACAATGAAGACCTTGACTTGATGAAATTTTTAAAGTACCGATAATTGATAAAAGAAATTCTACTAAAATTGTGTAGTTGGGACAATAGCAAATCAGAAAAAAGGACAAGTTATATTAAAATAATTAATTTACTAAAAAAAGTGGATTTTTTTTTGACATAATAGAAATGAAAAATCAAATATCATTTGTCAGTGTCATAAAACCTTAAACAACTTTTTTTTTTAATTATATTTTAAATACTTTCAAATTCATTTAAACTGTACATATGTAAAAATTTGAGGAAAGAATTTGGATCCAAGTTTAAGAAATATGGGATTCGACCATTCTTTAATATAAATTGAAATACCTGTGAGAAAAATTTGAGCTATTTCTGGAGTCTGCTTCTCCCGATGAAGTAGCTCCAACTGACGCACCTTTACTTCAATAACAAACTCTTGAACTTGAGACTCTAGCCTTTGAAATAGTTGATGAGGATCCTTGACACACAGCCTGTTAATAAAACACATAAACTTACATTCAAGGACAAGGTTGTTGCATCTATTTACTATGGAATTCTCACAAAAATAAAATACACTACTGGTGTGCCTATAAATGGTTAAAGTAGCGACACATATTTCTGTGTCTTAAAATAGAGTAAATATTGTATTTTGCATATATTATGTGCATTGTTCTTTAACATTTTTAAAATTTTAAAGACCGTCTCTGTGGTCTAGTGGTAAGAGTTCCTGGCTACGGAGGTCCTGGGTTGAAGAACTACTCGATCTAGGAACGTGAGATTAATGGCCGGGAGGGTTCGTTGTGCTGACCACATGACACCCTATATCTGCAAATGTTAGCACTATCATCGCTAATAGCGGCGGCTGCTGCTTGGTCAGTATAGCTCCCTTGTGGGATCCCACTATGGAATTTTAATTTTAGAGTTTGATCATCTTCATGTTCTAGTTCCATTTATTTATATGCAACAGCTAGATGTACTCTGGAACGTACTTATTTAGGATTTCAAAAGGGGTAAGGGAAATATGGTCCAAGATACTATGGACTCCTTTGTACCTTTAGCAATGTAAGCATACCCCGGTAACCCCCTCCGATTGGCTAAGCGCCCGCAGTATAATGTATAATGGTAAGTATAATGACTAAAACAACACAGACTATATCTTTCATTTATTCTATTGAGAAGGCACATTTTTATTTAAAACTAACTTTAATATAAGAGGCTGAGAAAAGAAGAAAGGACTTACCCACCCACTTTTTTCCCCTACACACATGGCTGTAGCCTACTCACTGCACAATAATGATCTGTTAAGATTAGTTTGATTTTAATAATTACTAATTACAGGAGATGACAAGTGTTATGTGTTAAATGTGGGCTACAATAACTAAAATCGGCCCTACCTATCATTTTAAATTTTGTACAAATGTGTAAGCTAAAGCCCAATATTTTGTAACAATAAAATAAAGTTTCTTACTAGCCTTAACCAAACAAAAGCGAACATTCTAAATAATAATTCTCTCTCTCTCTCTACTCACTTGTGGACAAGATCAGTCATCTTCTCAGCATCTTCCAACTGTTCTTCTTCGCTAGAGCGGCCCTCCATGGCGTTACGATACACCTTACGGATGTACTGGCGCAACTCCATCCAATAACTCTGTAGAAAATGCATCTCTTTCATCTGTTCAGATGTTCTGTTGAAGAAAAACACAAAAACGTTTTTTTTAAACAATTTGATCTGCGATTATGGTAGGTCCTAAAGGTACCATTGATCCTATTCAAAATATCCAGAGCTAAGTCTCCTACTGATCACCATGGGAAAAACTTTTTTTTTTAAAAAGTAAACTTATTAAAATCAAACATGAAAAATGGAAAAGATTTTTATCTTACTGTCAAAATGTAAGTTTGAACCATTGGTTGGTAAGTACCACTGGACAGAATATTACTACCTCGCTAATTTACACTAATGAGGTAGAGATGAAGTATGTAGATATTATTATTATTATTATTATTTGGCACCGCGTCTTACTACCCGTTCGGGTTATACGCTTAAGTACTAATTACGCTATTGGATTAGGAATTGGGAAGGTTGAATTGTTCACCCGACCGAGATTCGAACCTCGATCTCCCCGTACTCGGCAGTCGAGCTCAACACGACTAGCGCGTTAGCCAACTATGCCACCGAGGCGGGTGATATTATTTAAAGGGTGTGTATTTGATTTATGGGAGAGGGGAGAAAACATTTAGGGGAAAATCACCCTCAGTATACCCAGCCAGGATTCAAACTATGACCTTTTCATCAAAAGCAAACCAGACCTGATAAGGATGAAACCTTAGACAACATACCCACTGATGCGAGAAAATGCTGAGCCAAAGGAGTTCAGGAAAAAAAAATTAATACTACCAAAAGCATGAAATTATGTCGCTGAATGGTAGGAGTCTTGGCCGTCTCGAACAAAATTCCATTATTCCATCTATCTTTGAGGCGTAGCAATAATGTGTTCATGTTAGTTTTGAAGATGTGTGTGTTAGGGTAGGCCTAGTGGTGTTTTAAAAGAGGAATTTAGTGTAATAACAACATAGCCTAGTTAAGCTATGTTGTGTTATAGAGAAACTGACATAAAGATGCATGTAAAAACACAAGTTAAGCATCATTTTTAAAATTAGCTCAGTTTATAATTCAAGAAAACCACATAGCTTATGAATTTTTAATAAAAAGGTATCTGAAAGCTGTCAATGTGGCATGTATTTTTGAGATGAGGAATGGTACATAGGAACAAGTGTGAATCTATTTAGAACCAACTTAGGCAAAATTAGTAAACTGTAGGTCCTCCATTTCATCTCGCAATCACCCTACCATTACACATTAGCGTAAGTGCGTACAACCCGAATGGGTAGTAAGACGCGGTGCTAATAATAATATTTTTTTGCACTATCCTTAATCATGGGGTAGGCCTCTAGTATATACAATAATATTATAAAATGGTGATCATTTCCTTTATTATCATTGATGATTTCATTTAAATTCACATATTAATGTTTATTTATTTGCCTACCTGTGATTAGTTCTCCGTAACAAAGTCTTTTAAATAAAGTTCAAAACCATCTAACCTATACAGTGCTACAGACCTAGCGTATTGAAATAGGTTATTGTATAAACAAAACAATCTGTTAACTACTGTAGTCAATATCATGTACCAATACCATAGATTACACACATTATGGATATAAAGCATGCGGACAGGGCTTTACTTGTGTAAAGAAACTAAATAAATTCAGCTAACCTAAAAACAAATACAGGTGACACCAACATTTGTTTTTTCTTAAGTACTCCATGACAAATGCAGCTTTCATTGCGAAAATAAAAGATATAGGCCATGTCAGGACATAGTGTATTGTTATCGACACTTTTGTAAGTGAAAACTAAATAATTAGCAACCAAATATTAAAACCAATGTAGAGTTAACCTCTTCATTCCGAGACAATTGCAAATTTAGTTATTTATTAGCATATTTGTGAAACAGTCGTAAAAAGTTAAATTCAACACTTACTGGCAGTTTTTACAGGAATCACAAGTGCATGGAGGCTTTACTTCTTTTTCTATTGCAGCAACTGCAGCAGACACTAGAGCACCCTCTTCTAATTGCACTTCATCTGCCTAAATATGAGAAAACAATTCTTAAAACATTAAATGCAAATCTCAAGCAGAAAAATAAGCCATGGCTTAATCTTAATATAACTCTGTTGAAAATTTAATAGCAATCGAATGTTAGGATATGGTAAATTCCTTGTTTATCGTATAAATATTATTAATTTAACAATAATATGGAACACTAGTGCTTTACAAGTACAGAATTGTATTTTTGTCTAGCCCTTTGATTGAAGATACAAATGGCCACTGACAAGCAGAGATATTATGCTTACCTTATTTTCATCTCCTGGATTAACATCAAAGATTTCTTGTTCCTCACTGGATTGGGAAGACTGTTCATCTCCACTAGGGGCTCCATCAGCCTCCTCTCTTTCTTCTTCACCGCAAGAATCCAGAGATATTTGATTTTTGTCTCTATCCCCGCATTCTTTCCCAAGAACGTCACCCATGTTTCCACTTTTATAGCTTTTTCTTTTCTTTGATTTCTTGGAATCCGAGCCACTCATTCTCTCTTACAAATGTTTAATAACTTAACGGTACCTATTTTTAATTATATTATGCAACAAATTCATAAATAATCTTCCAAAACACTTGCAGAAGCACTTTATAAAATTACACCAAGCTTCTTGTAGCAACATTCGCTCAATATGGCGTACATGCTTAGAAATGTTATTAAGAGATGCCGCTTTTTAGCAAGAAAATATGGGCCAATTGGCGTCTATACAATAATAGTAATAATTTGGACAAATATAACAGTTCGCTTAGGTGTAAGTAAATTATTTAACATTAAAATATAAAACATAATATTCAATAATAAGCTGTTACATACCTTTTATATTAACCAATACATTATTATTTGAATTTATCTTAAAAACTAAATACTGAACACACCCTACAATTCAAAGATCAGTTAAAACAAATTTGATCACTGTATTATAAGCAAATAAAACTCCTTTGTCCAAAATGGGGTATCATCAAGATATAAGTCGAGAATGAAATTGATAGATTGGATATAATTCTAGCACTGCCAAATTGTTACTTCAAGAATTAGTGATAGATAAAATCCTTATGATGTAATACATTTGAAGATTAATTAAAGAGATATATTTCCAAATAATTGTCATAACAAAATTATGGACGGCTAAATTTAACATTTATTAATTTGAACCCTATTGTTAGGCCAATGTTACGGAATAAATTTGGAAAATGATTTTGTTGCTATTCTTTGGCCAATTTCCTGGCAGGCCATGAGATGCAGGAAACCCAAACAATTGGGTTCAAGCAGTCAACAGAAAGGTACATTTGGATTGTTTCAATTAACCCTGACTGACATACAAAATTTGTATTTAATACCGGTAATAATTGTTAATAGTTTCAAGAAACCAGAAATACAAATTATTATAAAATTTAGTATTACTAATCATCTTAATGTTGAATAACAATAATTATTATTAATAAAAATAATATACCAAGTCATCTTTCAATTCTTATCAAACATTGAATAAAATTAATTAAAGGAAAAAATCCTTAAAATTATTAAATAATAGATCAAATTAATATTAATGATTACTAATTAGCAAACAATTATTGTAGTTGATGTGTTTATTAGTAGTTCTTCCAAGCTATTAATTATTTATTCCGTTCCCCATAAAAACAATAAAACAATAAAATTAGAGTTTTGTGGTTAAAACTTCTCTAGTATATTTGAATGAATGCTTGCTACTAGCTCTTTTTGGCTTCGATGTCTGACCCCTAGAATTAAGGATTAGCCAAGCCCGTATATCTAATGCCTTGGTTTAGATAATAATGCACAGTCTGTTTCTGATCACGATCTTGAGGTTTATGAATTATGAGACACATAGTTAAGGCGAATCGTGCACGTGATAAACTCGTAATGGGCCGAATTTATTTATCAACGTCTTAAAATAATAAAATGACACCCTCCTAGAATCCCTTCTCTCACAAAATTACTGAAATATACCTGCATTGGCCACCAAAGCATCTATTGAGCTTTGACCTTTGTGGAAGCAGGACCTATGTTTGTCTTTAGCTCAAATTACTACCTCGTATTTTAAATATGTACTTGAGTAATTTTAAAACAAAAGTACCCATTTTTGAAAAATATTTGAATTGTTTAGTAAGGAACGTTTAATATTTATAAATAAAATGCAATTTTTAATGAAATTAGGTTGTACAAGTTGTATTAAATTAATATGAAAGATATAAATGTGTAATATAATATAATATATATGCACAATATTTTATTGATATTTGAAAGAAATTGGTAATATTAATTACAAGTTGTGACACTTTATAGTTATGAATGTCTTTAAATTATAAAACAAACATCTAAAAATTCAATACATATTAAAATTGTAGACATTTGAATCAAAGTTATACTTAGAACTATGTTTTTAAAAACAAACAGTGATGTAATCATGCATATTTCATATTTATATATTATTTTGAGAATTGACAGAACAATTGATTACATTTGAAAAAATATAAAAATTGAATTTCTTTCTTATCTTTATTCCCCTGTTCCTTGGTTACTGCTACAAGTACTACAACGTTGTTTATACGACATGTTTCGATGCTACGATGGCATCATCCTCAGGTCAGATATTTAAACTATGTAATTGAGTATTTGCTGTTGTGTGATTAAGCAAGTTTCCTATGTCTTTCATGTTAATTTAATACAACTTGTACAACCTAATTTCACTAAAAATTGAATTTTATTTACAAAACTACCAAGTGTGAACCCCCTAGTTTAGTGATTCCTATAGAATAGTCATTATCTTTCCAACTTAGTTGTGTGAGGCAGTAAAAGGGACTGCTGGTTGACGAAAGGAGGGTGCTGGTTATACACACCAATGATTCAAGGCTATACACGAGTTTCTTGTGACTGACAGCTGAAAACTGTGAACAAAAACAGATTAGCTACAACTACACAAAAACGATTACAAACAAACAAACCGCTATATATACGTGAACTTGATTGCATATCACGTGGGATACCTAGGTTCAAATCCCAGATGGGTACACTAAAGTCATTTCCAACATATCATTCTGAATACTATTACCGTATGGATGAGTCAATTAGCAAAGATTAAATAAAGCAGCATTTTACTATGTGAACATATAATAATACAGTTGGACTAAAATACATTCACAACATTAGCTTACTTGGATGACAGCTTAAAAAGTTACTAGTAATAATCTTTAATTTTATATTCCTACGCTAACAGCTGACATCCGTCAAGTTGTATAACTGTAATGAAAACGTATGGTAATATATGAATTTGATAGTTAACCACGGTAATTTAGGCCAATATTATTTATATATTTATTTGAGGTCGGGCACAAAGCTTGTTTATCGTTTTATTCTACTTAAAAAAATATTATTCACATCACTTTCACAAAAGGTCTAACTACCATAGCTTCAAAATGGCGAGAGCGACGAATTTAAACCATGTGATTGGATGTGACGAAAACAAGTTCTTTACAAAGATGCACCCACCCAGTGGATAAAAATATTTTATTCAGTCAATTATTTTGAAATACGATAAAATAATCATCAAATAAATTATTAAATATATATAAAAACAAGTATTTTCTCTTTTCCAAGCATATACAATGCCTGTATTAAAAGGTGTTATTGTATGCACTATATTACACATCAGAGATAACATTCCAAAACGGAAAATAAGTACTTTTAATTATGTTTAAAATATTGTTTCGGATTGGGTAAAAAGAGATTACTAAAAGTTATAAGTTTACTTTATTTTAAATGTAAAATATGACATGTAATTATAAAACTTAACATTTATAACAAAACAGTGATCTTTTACAAGTGTTGGCAACTTAAACATATGATTTTTGAACTGTCATCCAAGTAAAAACCCTATCATTAACAGACTTTATATTAATTTGTTAAATGAAGAATAGAGATATACACTGGTAAAAACAGTCTTTAAAATTATTTATAGATTTACTTATCACCAACACACGGAATAAACGTCAAGCTCATCTTGTATAGTTTGCTGGTAATGGGAAGGTTGAGTCTCGAATTCCGGCTGAGTTTGCTAAGGGTGTTTATTCTTAAGTGGTTCCCCCCTCTCCCGAACATTGGGAAGACCTAGACGCAGATGGGAGGATAACATCAGAATGGACCTGAAAGTGATAGGATGTAGTGAGGTGTACTGGATAGAACTAGCTCAGGATAGGGATAGTTGGCGTATTTTGAGTGGGTGAATAAATTTGGCTCAAAATAAATATATAATATAAATTAAAGATCAATACTTTCCCATATCCATCGATTCAAATTAAGACATGTGTTTTGACTCGTAAAATATTATACTGCATAGCTGGTGTATCCGTTCTTCGCACCGGGAATCTATAAATCAGGCCTAACTTTGTAATTTTTAAAATCTTCTTTATATATAAACGCGAAATTTCTCACTCATCCACTCACTCATCACTAAATTCTCCTACTTCCTGAATAGCTAGAAGGCTGAAATTTGGTATAGCTGTACATCAGAGATTACAGTAGCGTCTAGTGACAAAAATTCTTAGGCAAGCTTGAAAGGGATGCTCCCAAGCATAAAAGGGGGGTTCCCAGATTTTTTTTAAATTAATTTTTTATGCTTCAAGAAGCTATTTGGAGTTTTTTTTTATGATAGTTGTTGCTTTGGGCGTCCTTATGTTCTGTGATTTACTTTATTGTGTTATTACTTATTATAGACATATACTTATATAAAACTTTCGTTTGTTAGCTTTCACTGATACACACATCAAAACAAAAGCACCTGCTACAATAAACTCCACAAAACTCTAAAGCCTAGTACAAACGACACAGCTTCTTGTACAAAAAGTTGTGCACGAAATTGTACAATATCTTGGTCACATGGATTGCATACAAATTTTAGCCAGTGACTGTGTGACCAGAGCCAGTTTACACGGCATTTGTGATTGTATATATTATTTGAATAAAATATGGCGTTTTTGCACTTTTTATGGAAACATAATGATTGAATGATTTGTAAAATATTGGTATTTAAAGTAAATACTTTCTTAATCATTCCTAAATATTATGAAATAAAAAAATATTTTTAAAAATTAATTTTAAAAACAGTTGAAAACCTTTATATTTGGTGTTTAACCACCTTCAATTATAATTATTTGTTTGTTTTCAAGCATTTAGGTGTTTTTCTTAGAATCACTCTTTTTTAAAAAAGTAATTGTCTAGCAGAGGAAGTTCTCGTGTTTACAACTCAAAAGTTGTACAAGAAAAATGGATGATATAGGCACTGATCTCTATAATAAAATTGGATGGACATCTGTGGCTGAAATTTTCGAGTTGTCGTCTGCATACCATTTTCTAAGAGAGAACGAAATCTTCGGGTATCCCCTTCTCTCCTTCACCCATACAAGGCAAAGTGGCATTTTGACAGCGTTCATTAATTTGATTTAATATGAGATAAATCAATGTGTGATTAGTCAAATGAAATAAATATGTTAGTAAAAGCTTTGAAGAACATAACAAAGTTCCCAACTGGTTAGTTTTTCCTTTAAATTAGTTGATGTAGCCTAATATATTCGATGATTTTTGAAGGAAGCTCACTTGTAAGGCTTATCTTGTGCCAGAATCCTACCCTATAGTTGTGTTTAGGTAGGATAAAAGACCTTCCAGAAGGATATTTCTACTTCCGTTCTAAATGGTCGTTTATCCTACCAAAATATTATACATATATATTATATATATGATAGTATTCTGGTACGAAATAAAGCCTTACAGATTGGGATTATTACTAAAATCAGGGTTTATTAGATACCGTACTTTCTACAAGCCTATAACATAAATTATCATTTGAACGTAAGACTTCTACACAAAGTACAGTAGCCCCATGACTTCTTTGGTGCTGACTGACAGCTCACAGCTGACGGCTTTGAAAAGTTACCAGACCAAATTATGTATCCCTACGCTGAATCATATGATCTTCAAAAACATATGTTTAGCAGCTGTCACTTCTGACAGTCAAAATTTAGGTATATACCTAAATGTTGACTGTTAGAAGTAAGCTGTGAGCTGTCACTCAGCACCAAAGAAGACATGAGACTACTGTATGTAATTCAAACAAATGTAATACAGTTTTTAGCTAACTTGTTTCATTATAGTTATAGAATTTTCAACAAAATATGGTTTCTGAAAGCAGTATACAAGAGATAAGCCAACTTAAAAAAAAATTGTAATATAATAATACCTTCTAATAACTTGAAAGTATGGCAACAAATGTAATCACAGACACCCAGTAGCAGCTCGTGAGTTTTAACACTGGGTGTGACCGTCGAGGGTAGGGGGGAGGGGAGAGAAGATTGAGATGGAATTGAGAGGGGTCATTTTGCAGGATATATAATAATGTTTTCCTTTAACACTCTGTAGCTTAATTTATTTTCTAAAATTAATTAATTTCAAAGACATTAGCAAAAAGGTAGTTCAACGAAATGTAAATTTTAAATGAATGGTTTCAAGACAGTGACATTGCCCGAGCTAAGAACCTACTTTGTTTATTTTAGTTTCTATGATTTTTTTTTTTGTATTTGTGGAGTTTAAGGGTTTTACTTAAAAAACAAACATTAACAACAAATTATAATTAGTTGTAAAAAATAAACAAAAGATTGTTTCTACAATATATGAAATTATATAAAAATTAATCAAAATTTCATAAATATATCAACATGTAATTAAAAAAGTAAAGTCGGTGATTCTTTAGTTAGAATTAATATTATTTTAATAATGAATTATATGCAAACAATAAAATATGTTCTAATTATAATTTAGAGGCTCATAATACTGTATATTAAAATGCATTTTACTTTTGAATGGCAACCAAATACTATGAATTTATGTTTGGATAAACGCTTTGAACATCAAACTTACCTTAAAAAATTTTCCAATTAAACTTGATCGAAAAATATTAATTAATAATAAATTAATAACATTCTAGTTTTAGTATTCGTCTCTGCACTCATTTGATAAGCAGTTAAACACAAAAAATACAGAATTCAAAAAACAAAATGGTTGGTCACGCAACTCAGTTTAAAAGTTCGACTGTTGCTGTCAAGAGAATCTGTAAAAGCAGCTCCAATCCTATGTTACCGCGCGGGCACTTCCCCTACTCCCCCTCCTCTGCTTCTACACATCACACTAGACAAGGGGTTCTGCGCGAATTGCAGGGCCTGCTGCTTTCCTAGTCTCAAAAGTCATGCAGACCATCCGTTCAAAACAGCACAATGATTAAGGTCCGAGAAAATTAAAAAATCTGAAATATTTTTAATATATCATAATATATTCTTCTGGGTTGTGTTTTGACTAAACTAAAATAAAAGTATTATGCAGAATAAGTTGGGGTGCTACAGCTCCGCAGCTCATACGCACGAGCTGCCACTGCAGACACCTCATATATAGCTTGATTAGTGATGGATATGTATACCTCAGTTTTAGCTTCTGTGGTGCTGACCGACAGCTCACAGCTGACGGCTTTGAAAAGCTACCAGACCAAATTATGTATCCCTACGCCGAACCATATGATCTGCAAATAACATGTCTTTAGCAGTTGTCACTTCTGACAGTCAAAATTTAGGTATATACCTAAATGCTGACTGTCAAAAGTCAGCTGTGAACTGTCAGTCAGCACCAAAGAAGTTGTGGGGCTACTGTAACTATCTGGAATGTGATGGGAGGGTTTTCAAGTGTCCTTTACACAGGATTTAATTTGTAATAGGCCAGGGGCTACAAAGGTTGGATACTAAACCCCTATAGGCTGATGCTAACTGCCTTTAAAGTCCATCTCATGGTCGATTAACCAGAAAATTATATTTAAGATTATTCTAGAACAAAAAAATAATAAATTAAATCGTGGTTTGTTGCATTCTTCATTTGACAATAGCAAAATTAAGATCAGTTTAGAAGCATTTTTTGATTTTATTTTAAAATAGTTTGTTTCAATTTTGTTGTATTCTTAAAAATCTGTTAAAACCACTTACTGCAGCATCTAATCCGAGCTGTGTCATCTAAGTTATGTGCTATCCATGGAGGGATACTGGCTCTTAACTGGATGGAATTGTTCCGTGGATGTCTGGTTCTAGCCAATTAGGGTGGCAACTAGTACTCATGGCTTTGAATGCTTTCAAGATAGCAATTCTTTGAGCAGATGTAACTAAACTAAAAAAAAGTAAATTGGTGTTGCAAAGAGACACCTTCTTTTACCAGAGCCTCCCCCTCCGCTTGAGAAGGTTAGGATGACTAAATGGCTCTACACAGTTTTTTTTAAACATTTGACAGCTCTGTAAACTTTTTATTGGTTGTTACACTCATTTTCCTACCCCTTTCTTCTTTAAATATTTTCCTATACCCTCTGCCACCAACCCTACACCCATCCCCTTATTTTTACATTATTTTATTTTGTTACATTATGCTAGTTTTTTTTTATTTATCTAGCTGCATTTAATGACATTCCTGTTTTGAATAAGCCATCTGATTTTTAAACAAATAATTAGTTTGTTGCAGTATTAAAACTATTGTGGTTTTTACAGCTATATAATATTGTTTTCAGAATATTTTAATACATTACCCGCTTTGGTAGCCGTATGGTCTTACGTGCTACTGTTGTAGTAGACTAAACTGCCAATGACAGGGAGATTGAGGATCAAATCTCGATCAGATGGCCTGAGGTTTTTTTTCTCAAATTCTCATTCCACTCTCCCTATACACAAATGTGGGTACACTTCCTTCAAGTTAAACCTTCTTAATCCCTAAAACCATTAGTGAGTAGGCCTACAAAAGCATATAGCCCAAACGGTTAGTAAGATGTGGTGCTAAAAAAATGAATAAAGATTAAATAGGAGAGACAGAATGATTCACTCTAACAAATTAATATACAATAGTTTACACTATTAGATTTAAAAATGAATACAAGTAGAAATTAAAAACTCACCCTCCTTTGTATTTAGGATGATAGACGAGTCTCACAGAATGTTTTAAGTGTCAATT
The DNA here is from genome assembly GCA_902151455.1 of Timema bartmani. Taxonomy (NCBI): domain Eukaryota; kingdom Metazoa; phylum Arthropoda; class Insecta; order Phasmatodea; family Timematidae; genus Timema; species Timema bartmani. The sequence continues at coordinate 212,099 of CABFWB010000391.1, read as the reverse complement.
TTATTTTAGCTCTGTCAACACGAAGGAAAATATAATGTTCTTATTCTTAGGAACAATTATTTCTATTTATGTTGTAGTAATTGTGCGAATGATGTGCAAACTGCACAGTATTTTGTTGCTGCTGTACTTTGGTCACTCAACACCACATGGTATTAAACATAAGGCGAGGGTTGATAAGCTACAAAGGAATCATGTTATGAGGAGGAGGGGAACCAAGAAGATAACAGGACTGAGCAAAACTTGAAACCATCACATGGCCTGTGTGGTTCAGATTATTATCATTTATTCACTCAAAATAATTTGAATAATTCGATCCATTTACTTGACTTATTTTTTCTTCAAATAATGATTATTCAATTATGTCAATCACTAATTTGACAGTTAAAATAGTTACAAAAATTACATTTATACATTCATACAAGTCATAAGATCAGCAACTTTCACTTTTGATATTCTTATAAAATGATACTATTAATTAATAGCATTAATAGCAATGCAAAAAAAACAAAACAATGCAATGTTTTGATTACTATATTTATACCGTACTATACCCAGCATTCCACAATATAACTGTATTATAAATTGTTCTATTTCTTTTGAATCGCTGTTTAGGTTCAATATCGTTTGATTCTTTGGACGAAAACTTAGAAATGGGTCATGAGATGTATAAATTTACATTTACGTTTCTTGCTGGCAACACGGGGGCATATAAAGTTCTAACAGATTGATAGCGTGTCTGCCTGCTGAACCTGTGGTAGCATTGATATGTTTGCACCGAATCTGATATTGATATATGCCGGTACATGGGCATAAGGAATGAAGTTATCCGGAAAGTGTGGGCTACATGGAATATATAAGATAGTATAATAAGCAAGATAGAGATGGTATGGTCATGCAATGAGGATGGAACAGGAGAGGATATCAAAGAGATTGATCGAGATGAAGTATATAGGGAAAAAATACAGCAAGGGAGACGAGAAGAATGAAGATGTTTTATGAAATGGACCTGACCGCCAGCTTTAAAACTGTTGATGATTTGGACATTTAAGAGTAAATGTCAAGAAATTTTACCAATCACTAAAAATTAATTCCAACAAATGACACCTTAACTCGGTAGGTAAAAATATCTGCCTACTTTTGAGCTGAGGACCCCTGGTTCAATTCCTGGCATGGCAAAAAAAAATAAAAAAATTCATTGATGATAAATTAATGGCCAGGATCTGGGTGTTGTGAATGTTTTAGATTTAAATTACCGATAGTTTATAAGTTGTATGCTGATATAATCATTCGGCTCAGGAAGAGCACATTAAATACCTCAAAATTAAATGGAGGAGAAAAAAAAAGCCACAAATATTTAAAAATTTCAATTTATTAAATCACATTTAAGCGTATAACCCGAACGGGTAGTAAGATGCGGTGATAAATAATAAAATCACATTTACATAAACTAAAGCTTTTTCAAAAAAATGCTAGAAAAGTAATAATAAAATTAGGTAGCCTATTATTTAACCTTATGGGCGAGGAAAAAAAAGTATTACCCTAGTGATTAATATAAAGGGGATGTAGGAGTTTGATAAGTTCTTTTACTTTATTTTGTAATATATTCTTTAAACATGGAAAAGAATATGATAAAATTAACTATTGAGCATAATAAAAAATAAGGAAATAAAACTCTTGGTTAACTCATATAAAATGGAGAACTGAAATGTAAATGTTCTAATACCATTTCTTTACAAACTGAAGAACTCCAAAAACTTATTCAAAAAAACCCCCCAGCTAAGTCACTATTGTCAACACTTGTAGAAGTAATTTAATAATGCTGCAATGAGGATTTCTGTATGATTGGCTTTTTTTAAAAGCATTTGTGGCAACAGGAGCTATGAAATAATAAATTAAAAGAGGTAGTGTATTCCCACTTTTATCTTATTATATCTGGCCCCCATAAATTATAACATAAATTTCTTTTTTATAGAAAAAAACCCCATATAAAATATTAGTTTCAAAATAAAAAGACTTGATCTTTCTAACCCCATTCCCTCACACACAGGAAAGAATGGAAGTCGCAAGGTCGGTTCTGTTAGCGGAAGTGAATGGTTCCGGTTACCACCCTGGATAGGTGGAAGGCACGAGTCCCCGGTGCCGGTCCAACCAGAGTGACTGGAAGGGGAGGAGTTAATTCTCGCCTCCCTGGGTATCCGGCCTGAACCGGATCATTACACCCTTAGGGGTGTGGGGGTTGGAGCTTTTTAGGTACCGACCTAGAAACTGCCCTGGGCCACAATGTCCAGGGGTGCTTGGCACCACTTCCGTGCCGAGTCAATAGCACGTTAATGCCAAGGTTAACACAAACACTCAAATACAAATTTTAGGCATATTGACATCATCCATCTTCATTCATATATTTTAATGCAGTCAATGCAACCTTTGAGAAGCTCTTGTTAGTAGTAGTTTTTAAGTGAGCTACAGACTCCGCTAAAAAAAAAACTTCCAAATTGTTATTTTTATAATTTCATGTTTCAATAATGAAAAAATATTTAAAATAAATGATTATAAATTCATTGTTGTTAAAAGTGACAGCTGCTCAACATTTAAGCTAGCAGATCACATGGTTTTACATAATGGATACAGTCCGTCCACCTCAGATTTACATGAAACTTTTTTACTTGGTACCACCAATTTTAGTGTCTCTCAGAGGTAAGCAAGGTTTATACATTATTTTTTTCTTAAATCTACACACTTTTCTTGATATGTTGTAATTTTTTCAAAATTATTATTTGATAATTAATTATATGATCAAAAGAGCTAAAGCTTACGTATAGGACTATGGATTTAAAATAATTGAAATTTTACATGAATTTAAATTTTAAAAGATTTAAAAGACATTATGAATATTTTATCATGAAATAAAAGTAAAACAAAATCAAAATCAAAACAAAAACTAGCAAAATACACTAAACATAATAGACAGCAGTACCAGTACAATGTCACAGATAAGATAATTTTGAAATATGTGTGATAATAATGATGAATACATTTTATCAATAAATATTAGAAAATAAACCATTTAAAAATAAGTAAAAAAAACCCCAACATAAATAATGAGAGAGTTCGTTTGAAATAAAGATGAAACTTGAGGAAAATTAATTAGTATTATAATAATAAACAAGACATGTGGGGGTATATTCAGGGAAATAATAATATTTATTCTAAAATGTTTACTGTGAAAACCTAAGTTATATTTATAATTGAAATATGTGTGATAATATTGACGAATACATTTTATCAATGTATGCGATATAAATATAAAAAATAAAATAAATAAATAATAATTATAATAGCAAATAGATAATGAGAAAGTACTTTAAGATAAAAATGAAAATCGAGGAAAATTAATTAGTATTACAATAATAAACACATGAAGGTATATTCAGGGAAATAATAATAGATTATAAAATATTTATCGAGAAAAGATAAATGTATTATAATAATAATTGTGATTAATTTATTTTGACAGTAATATATTGATCATAGACGGAGCTATGGATTTTTTCTTTAAATACTACACTCCTTCCGCGGAGCCTCGGAAATAACGTTTACGCACAATTTTCCAAAACTTTTACCATTTTATAAAAAAAAATATGTGGCTTAGGGAGGGAAAACTTTTAGATGGATCTTGGTGGTAGTAACAAGTACAACATTTTCATGAAAATCCGAGGAGGTGGATGTCATGGCCTAGAATTACCTCGTGTGCGTTACCACCACTCCTACCCTGGATAGACTGTAAATTAAAGTAGATCTAGTAACATTTATAACTGTCAAATAAGACTATTCATAAGGAAAGAAGGAAATTAAATATTGTATGTGAAATAGTAAATTATAATTTTACCCCTAGAATTCTAATGGTAAGACTTCATTCAAACTTTTACAAGATTAAAATGTTTTGTACTGAAATATATTCTCAGTAAGCTGAAATTTTTGTACAATCTTACTAGGCTATAAAAATATTTTTTTTAAGTGCTCAACCAGATGAAAAGACTTGCTTTACTCACTGAATTTTCATCGGTCTATATGTTGCTTAGTAAAGTTTTTGTTAAATGTTATATTTAATTATTTCTCATCAATGCCTATGCTAATAATTTATTGTAAATAGCATAGAATCTTAAGTCTTAAATAAAAAACAAAAACAAAATTATAGATGGGCGAAACAGTGATTTTCCGGTTTTGATGGGGACTGTGATTTTAACCAGTGATAAATCAGTGACTGGCAGTCACTGGTTTTTACCAAACCAATGTTTTGTCAAGGGTGCAGTTTGTTAAACAGTATATTTTATTCCAGTCACTGGTCTTTAGTATTTCCTATACTAATTGTAAAACTAATATTTCTTTAAATTATATACTGGGCCATTCAGTTTCGCAGCCGTTGCATACATGTGACGCTGTAGTCCGAGATGTTCACATTTCACAGCATAACCAAACGTATTACGTTTGAAATAATAAAAATAAGTCCTTTATTTGGTTTAAGAATGTGTGTTTGGTTTAGTAAAGTAAATTAATGAAAACTCCTTTATGATGTTATTGTAAATATACCTCAGTTTTAGCTTATGTGGTGCTGACTGACAGTTCACAGCTGACTTCTGACAGTCAACATTTAGGTATATACCTAAATTTTGACTGTCAGAAGTGACAACTGCTAAAGACATGTTTTTTTGCAGATCATATGGTTCGGCGTACGGATACATAATTTGGTCTGGTAGCTTTACAAAGCCGTTAGAAGTCAGCTGTGAGCTGTCAGTCAGCATCACATAAGCTAAAACTGAGGTATAGTATCTGTTTAGGGAAATAAGGCTTCCGCCATACAAAGTGACCAAGTAGCGGATCTTTATCAAATATTGCTTAATGAAACATGGGGACAAAGGACATGTCCGCTAATGGTTGCACTTCTGAGTCACCATATTACCAATTGATATTTTGTTAGTCACGATCACCGGTTTAACAATCCAGAGTGCTCATCTGTCGAGTGTCGATCACCTATATTTTTGAGTTCTATTAACTGAGAGTGACGATAACCAAAAGGTATTGGTGAAAAAATCACAGTCAGTGACGTATCACCCAACTCTAAGAGGAATCCAATGTTAAAAAAAAGTTTTGCCATTTACTGTTATGGGAAATTATCATGAGTCACTGCAACACCACTCCCCTAAAAAAACTTTGAAAGTTCAATCTTAAAAAAAAGTAGCCCTAAGTAATGTACTTTGCCTATTTTTTGTATAAGTTTTTGAACAAAACTCAGTTCTTAACACACAACTTTTCACAATAATTTGACAGTTGGTAGATTACCCCATCGATTCACATGAGAAAATTAAACTTTGTTCCTGATTAATTTTACCTCTTAAATTTTTGTTCTCAAGTACAGTAGTGTAAAAAGATAATAAATTTCCCAACAATGTTAAGACACTGTGAAAAAAAAAATGTACTATTTGTGTATTCAACAAAAAGGTAACGTCGAGATTAATAAAAATTTATGTGTTGGGCGCCACTCCTGGAAACTAGGAGAAATAATAATAAAAAAATAATAAATACAATTAAACTTTAGCTCGACTAATTTGAAGAAATGCACGATGACTCTAAAAACTCGAGACCACTGGGTGTGGTTGGAGAACGTTTACCTAGATATTACAATGTCAATGTTACCATGGTGCGCTGTAAGTTTCCACAAGAGTTGAGAGTACTTAAAATAAAAAAATAAAAATTAGCAATTTAAATACAATGAATCATTAAAACAAAATGTACTAATTGAGATTACAATAAAAAAAAACAATTGTTGAAACTTTTGTGGGTTATTATTATTATCATTATTGTTTCCCTTTTACTACATCCCAAACCTACCTAAGGATATCCGAATAAATATAATGCTAATATGACAAAATAAAATATATGGTATTACATAAATTCTTAAACAAAGTTAAACAATTAAATGAACAATCTCTGAACAGGATTAAATTTAGGAGTTTTAATATATATATAATAATAGAGTGAAAGAAAATAATATATAAATATAGGCTAAACTTTTATATAATATATAGTTTTGAGTAAGACAAAAAAAATGGTATTGTTGAGGAACAAGAAAAAAGAAATCAATAGAATTAATATTTTTACATAAAAATAAAATATTAATCAATTCCCTGGAATAGATAGAGTCTGAATGTATTTAGTCCTTTCTGAAAGTTTTTGCATATATCCTGATAGCTTGATAAAAAAATGAGAAATAAAATATATTTAAAATTGAAGATTTGGCTGGACCTCACCAATGAATTCATCCATGTTGAAACAGAATGTCTGAAGTCTGTTTCCTTTTATTTATTCCAACTCGTCCACAATTTGAAGAAATAAACACTCTAGTTCGTCTCCAGACACTTAACTTTCCATTTGAGTACTTGCACTTTTACTTTCGAACCATTGTTCCACTTGAAAACTAAATTTAATTAGGAGCTATATAGATTTTGCTCCATGTTAAATGACACTCCGGAAGAAAGAACCCTCATCCTCTTCAAATAATGTTCTAGGAATCAAATTTAAAAACGTTCTATTCTCTACTAAGTCCAAAGAGAAAACTAATACATTAAAATAAAAGATAAAGTGTTGGCTATGAACTGAATATAAAATAAAATACAAATTTAATATCAAGATTTAAAATATATGTCTGTGTTTCTTAAAAGAATTAAATGTTTATTTTAATCTGTCAGAATTGAAATGCGCGCTAGTTTGGAACGTCTTCTTTTTCTCTTTTTTTTCTTACTACTTTTACAAGCACGAGACTCGCCACTCACTTGTTCATCATATCTGCGCATGCGTTAAAATAAATCATGGCTGACATTCAAAATAAATAGAAGAGAAGTCAACAGACCTCTTGGAAGGAAATTAATATGTTTAATAAAAGGTAAGTGTTCTTCCTTATGTCAAAATTAATTGTTTAAATTATTTAAAACGGTGTTAGATGTTCTATATTCTGTCCTTTTAATTTATTTAAATGGATGTAAATAGTATTATTTGTCACGCCGGCGACACAGCGTGTTTCAAACGAAAATAAACTTGAAACTATTTACAAAGCTTGGGAAAAATATAGGGAAATAAATGGTAGGGTGGCAAATAACTTTACAACACTGAGCTTAACTATTAGCGACTTCTTACAAATAATTGTTTCACTAGAGTAACTTAATTTTTCTAATATAAATTTATAAGACATATGATCATAAAATAAGAGTACATTTGAGAGTGTAATGTGAAGACTATTCTACTGGTCAGGCTTATTTAGTAAATTAACACATGTACATATACACCTATAAAAAACACTTCTCACTTGTATAGTAGGCCTATAGCAGGGTGTTTACTGAGTTGGATAAACAAAAATTAGCAAATTTGTGGTGACCTTTTTTGACCATAAAATTTCTTCGGTAAACGGTTAACACTAAGTGATGAACGTTAACTTTGTCCTTGGTATCATGGTAAAACAATCAGGCAACTTGCTGCTAGCACATGCCATCATGGGTAGTGGGTGGCGCAACTTTCGACGCGTTCATGTTGTCACGATGCGCGGGAAATTCAAACAAAAATATTTTCATGACTTTATGACCGAAATACTGAGAATTCGTGACTTTTCAAGGACTTTTGTGACCATTTTTGCAATTAGTAACTTTTCCATGACTTTAGTGACCCAGTAAACTCCCTGTATAGGATTAGTATAATTTTTTTGTTTGGCACAAATAAGATAAAAAGAGATAGATTTAAAACAATTTGTTTCAAAACAAAACGGTTGGCATATAGCTTAGTTCAAATCTTTTCTAGCCAACCCATTTGTTTGTTTCTTCATGGTTTTATTGTCTGTATTAAGTTGCTGGGGTTTAGGATTTTGCTTGCCGACCCTAATAGGATAGAAGGTGCATGGGACGCGCCCAGTCTTCAAGTGCCGAGGCAAGATCACCCTGGCGTCTATCTCCTGGTATATCGGCGCCTGCTCTTGTGTAGCGGGCATCTTGTACACCTGTTGAAGGTCGCAAGGTCCACCATTTTCTTGAGCCTTCATCAAAGCTGCGAAAGATCCAAGTTTAGGCGTGTGTGCCAACAGGTAGTGCCCCGGGGCTGTGTCTACTAGACCAACCAGGACATTGTACAGTGTCCCTTGAATTGTATCCTGTAAGTGAGGTTTCTGTTCACTATAGTTGTTAATCAGATGTTTCACACACGTGTTTTCAAACATCAATACCTCCGAGGTCAGGGCGTCTGTGCGCACCCTAAGGCATTCGGCATAGTGCCGGAAATACATCGACACCCACGAGCTGACAATCTCGCTTGGTGAGAGCACCTCTGCACCAAACTTGCTCTTGTACTCCATCTTGGGGAAGGCAAATAGGGGAACCATTTTGGTGTCACGAACAATAGCACCAGGCACACTATTCCTGACCAACACCTTTATTTCCCTCTCAACGCCGGCCCCTTTCATGATACTTTCCCGCATGTCCTTCTTGGCCAAACTACTGGTACCTATGACCCAGAGGTTGTAAAACAAACACACACTCGAGGAGTTATTTTCGCCTTCAAACTGCTCCTGTTTCTCCTTAGCATCAACCGGGTTTGGCGCCGTTAACTTGTCCGAGTCACTCACATCCATCTCAGAGTCAGGATCTTGTGTCTTGAAGTAGCTCACACTGCTCTGTGAAACAGAGGCCTCTGATTGGCTGGCCTCGTTTTTAATTGGTTTCTTGTCTGCCTTGAATAAACTTAAGCTTGGAGAAATAGCAGTACTGGAGTGTTCTATCTTGACCATATTCTTATCATCTATACTGAGGGAATCGATATTATTTGACAAAATACCAGCATTTGAATGGCTTGTAATTTTCTTCACTTTTGGTCTATTATTGGTATTATCTTCATCGTCACTGCAAGCAATGATAAGCTTTTCATCATCATCATCTTCGTCAACATCAGAGTTGGTTTCAACAGGTTTGATCTCGGTGATGTTTGATTGGTTGTCTTTCTGAACTTTGGACTTTGGTATTGCCTCTTGTTCATGAGCTATGCCTCCGGATGTATTTGCTGCAAGATCTGCATTATTGTTAGCAGTAGTATGTACAGTTGCATTTTTAACCTTGGAGTCTTCATCAGTCTTTGACGTGGGAGATTTAAAATGTTCATAAAGAAACATCTTAGTAGCAATTTTATGGTACCAGTAGTTCTTCTGGTAGTCTGTCAAAGTGCGTGGGGGCAGAGCCTTATCCACAAACACCACTTTTTTAGTGGTTTGAGTCAGTGGGTCTATCAGGTCACTGATGACCACAGGTATATCCCAGGTCTTGTCGAAAGGCGAGAAGTTGTCTGCTATGTGTTTGAGCCCACTGGAGGAGATTACAAGATCTGCCCCGTAGGACAGTGCCAATTTAGTTGCTTCAGGGTCTTCACTCACTGGTGGGATACTGTCTGTAGTTGAACTCATCTGTACCATCTTGGTAACATCACGACACATACTTGGCAGTGCCTCCTTTTTCTCTGGAGAGCGAAGCAAGGTAAAAGGTTCGGTACTCTTTATAAAGGCAACATGCTTACACTTGACAGGAGTTTTCTCATTAAAAACAAGTGGTACCAAATCAACCCTCTTGTAGTACCGAGGGTAGGTCTTCAATTGCATCAGAACTCGATTCATCCAAAAATTAGTGATGTAGCGATCTATGTTGAATTCCAACGTAAACTTAGGTGCGCTCTCACATTGCTTCAAGACAAACTCCTGAAACTCTTTGTTTTCTTGATTAACTGTTTGTTGCAGAGCCATGTACCTTAAGTAATGCTGTTGCTCAGCAGGAGTGTGCCGATGGTCGGACTTGTTGAACTTTATGTACAGTTTAAGAAAGTCTTTTTGTTCTTCTACGTTTAGGCTAGAAGGTCTAGGAAATTGTATTTTCTGTTCTCCCTGCGGTACACATACCTTCAATTGATTGGATTTTCGCCGCGACTTCTTTCGCTTCTTTTTCTTGGGCTGCAGAGCATTTGTTTCAAACATCGAATGAGACTCGTTTGGAATATAAAATGCGTCATGTAATAATCTGAACGTAGCGCCATGGCCCAACATGAATATACTAGCATTGTGGTAAGCACAAGTCTCATCTTCTGCTGTCTCCCTTATTTCTGGAAAAAAGTCCATATTTGAACCAAAGATAAACACTTTGTAAAATACTGATTAAATTAGAACTATCGTACCTTAAATTTGAGTAAATGCACTGAAAACCTTAAAATCAGATGCACAACATACCGCTTTGTTTGTCTTAATGTACAAAGCTTGGGATAACTCAAAGATAACACATATCTACGATGCACCATTGGGACAATACACTATATTTTGCAACACGATCGAGTAAAGCTGCTGCCTATTGGCGAGTTCCTAAACTCACACATATTCTTTAACTTTGCATAAATGTTTAACTTTAATATAAAGTTTACATTTGATTAACAATATTCACAGCATGCTATTAAGCATAAAAAATACAAAACTGAAGATTTTAGAAACGCCGTATGTAATACGTTCAGTTTAACTTTTATTATATTTAAATACATATGCATATAATCTGCTTTCTATTTTCTTGATTGACCGTAAACAAGGAAGATTGGCAGTTCCTTCCTTACTTATTTACTTTATGGTATTAGGAACTCAAAAGTTCATTGCAACACTTACAAAAGGACGCCACCTATTCCTGTATTGCGCTAGTTCTAACTAGCTCACCCCACTACACCATTTCCCCTAGCTTGAGCTAGTTCTATCCAATCCATCTCATTACACCTTATATTATCTTTAAATTCCATTTTAATGTTATCCTCCCATCTACGGCTAGGTCTTCCCAATGGTCTCCAAGGGCGTCCCATGAAACATATTTTGGGTACAGGGGCCAGGGGGGAGAAGACAGGGAATTTTCCAACTTTAGGCATTCTGAAATTAAAAAAAAATCCCATGTTACTAGGTGACAAGAGCAAAGCTGAGAACATTGGGGGTATGAATTATTCACAAGTTAATGGGGGGAGGGGAGGGGGGGGAATTTGAGGTGATAATTGAGCCTTGAATCCAGGTTTCAGGCCATTGTATTTTTAGAACACTGGGGGTATGGATTATCCACAAGTTAAAGGGGGGCGGGGGGTGTAAATTTGATGTGATAATTGAGCCTTGAATCCAGGTTTCAGGCCATTGTATTTTTAAAATGGTCAATGATGAATTTGGCAAGTTACAAGTGTTATTTGTTTTGACATTTACCATCAGGCTTTAATAAACTTAAGACATTACCTAACCTAGTACCTAGTAATTTAATAGTAATAGCAGCCTTAAAACTAGTAGGCAGTGACAAATTGATTAATTACGCTCACTATACAATCTAATATGGAAGGTACCAATGTTTGATGAATTTTTAAGTTGGGATCTTATTAAGAGTAGAGATTTACCGTTGGGAAGTTAAAAATTAGTGTATAAAATTTTGCGGTAAAAAACTATCATAACCGAAAGTACTGTGGTACAAAGTAGTTCTAGAATTTCCCAAATCAAGATCTCGACTTTCTATAAAATTTTTAGCTTTCAAGCTTTTTACTAACACTGGGGGGAGGGGGTGTCTACACCCCTCTGTCCCACCAGCGTGATACCCTTGAGTTATCTTCTTATTGGGTTTGCCAGTCAATACCCCGAACACGGTTTTAGAATCTCCCATTAATGCTGCATGTCCTGCCCACCGTAATTCACTAGACTACATTATCTTAATAACGTAGTGTGATGAGTACAAGGTATGTAAGTTACTCTAATCCCCAGTAGCCTCATCCCTCTTTGGACCAAATATCTTCCTGAGCACCTTTTTTACGAACACCCTACATTTTTTCGTCATGTTAGGTAAGAAACTACGTTTTATACCCATAAAGAGCAACGGTAAAATTATTGTTTGGTATATTCTGAATTTTATATTCCTTGAAAGCCGGTGAGATGTCAACAACTTACCGAACTAGTAGTAGTAGTAGCAGCATACTTTCCCAACTATATGTATTATTTTACTGATTTCTTATCTTATTTCTTATCTTATCGTTATTGCTAGTTAAATTGTTCCTAAGTACAATAAACTCATTAACCCTGTCAAATGATATGTTGTTCGAAGTAATCTCTAAAATATCGTCTCCAATCTATGTTCTTTGTGTGATCATATACTTAGATCTTTCAGCGCTCACTTATAAATCTATTTTCTTGCTATTCTCTAATAAAATTTATGCATTTCTTGCAACAGCTTTCTTATTATTGTCCAACAAAACTAGACCATCTGCATTACAAATGGCTGTATTACATCGTTTAATGTCAACCCTTCCCTAATCTCTTGCATTACCCTAACAACAAAGCCACATTTAGAGGGGTGCAAATGGCGCGGCCACACAGGACTCCACGATTTGGTGGGCTTGCTTCGTTGAGTGAGGTACAAAAACAAGCTGGGGTGGGAAATTTATGCTTGTGCACTCATAGAGTATGATCCTTGTATAAGCAATTTAACGACATTGTCAGAGTGTAAAAATGAATAAAAACATAATCACGTGGTTTGATTTATCATACGAGTGAAGCGAGCTCTCCGTTTTAACTCCCATAGGTTTCCATTTGTTTGTCGGGCTGTAGTGGATATTATTTCATTATAATCCTTAAACGTATTCACCGATATAATTTAAACTTGGCACAGTTATTTTGTGTGCCTTTACTCAGATTATGTTTGTTGAAGAAGGAAATTTAACGAAAGGTTGAGGTTGGGGAGGGGGGAATCAACTCTTACATGTACAAAAATACAGCTTCTAATAATTATTACATGCATTTAGCTTTTATGACATTTCCTGATATCTTATACTGCTGAATATTGGCATATAGGTACAAATTAATGTAATAACTTTACAAAATGAAGTTTTTAATTATTTTTATTTGGAGTGGGTGGAGTGGGGAATGAGCAGATAACTGGGGGACCCACAAACGAGGATTGCTCCACCTATGCTAAGGGTAGCCCTGCCTAATATCATATTCTAAGGCTAGTTTAAAAAGTAATGGGGAAAATGCGTGTCTTTGTTTCAACCCATTATGTATTTTGAAAGTATCTGATAAGTGACATCTTGACCGTGCCTTACCATGCGTATCAATCAAACATACTTCAATTAGCTTGACATATTTTTTCGGTATCTCAAATTTAGTTAAAATTTCAGATAATTTTTTAAAACTGAATCATAGGCCTTTTTAAAAGCTACGTATATAATTTCTTTCTAATACTTGCGAATAGTAAGAATCTAATACAGTATTAAGCTATTCCGTCGTATTCCACACTGATAATTCCAATTATTTACTTTATTTATGGATGGTGTCAATATCATTAAAATTATGTTAGCATTTTTATACCATGTTTTTCTTCAAATAAAAAATCATATTCCTTGTAATTAATGTATTTTTATAATTAGAAATGGGAGAGGAAACCTTTAATTCTTTATTTTTATTATGTGAACAGCTTAATACATATTTTTCTAATGTCGGACCTTCTTTGCACAGTAATAATGAACAGTTTTCTAGTATCTATTACCTCCACACCTCTTTAATCTATAACGAGAAGTCAATATTTTACTACTAACAAATTAATTAGAGATACAAATCATAATACTAAATCTGAAAAATATATTATTACTAAATAACTATAGGTTCAATACACAGAGGCTGAAAATTTAGAGAGCATTTTTAGTGGAACATTAGTTAGGATTAACAACAAATCGTTACCCATGGGTGAGATGCCTTAAAACGCCAACATAATTCCTATACATAAGAGTGGTGACATAAATTGATTAAAATCATAAAAAATTGTTTGAAAAAACTAATTCGCATGCAATATTGACTTGTATGTGTGTAGGAGAGAAAAAGATACCCTAAAGTTCCCCTCTCTCCTACCAATGGTTTGCAGAAAATGTAGCTTAAGAGATTTTTGTTCTGTTTGTATAGAGGTCACTGGTTCCCAGTTATACAATAGGGGTCACTGTCTCCTCTACACGTTGTAAGTAAATATAATGATTTCAAAAGCTTAAGGCGTTTTAAATACTTAATTATAAGTAAATATAAGTTTTATAAAACATAAATTTGATTATATGAGATTATTAGGAGTATTATTTTAATATATATTAGGCCTATGTTTTTGTTTTAATAAATATAACAATAAATGGAAGTAAAAAAGAGCATTGTTCATATATAGTAAATACATATTTTCCAAATAGCAGTAGATTTTTATATAAACTTTAAATAACTGTATCTAGTAAGTTATTTTGCTCTAATATTTTATTCATAAAACAACGTTGGATTAAAAATATACTTGGAAGTACGTATTGAAAGGTAAATGAATAGTACGGGTCCACCATTTGAAAGGGCGCAATTCAGTAGATTTGAAAAAACTGACATCACACATTCGTATAGTAATTTCGAATTGAGATATATTATGAAAGTATCTTACAGAAAGCAAGAGGAAGAATAACTATATTGAAAAGGTATACCATTCAATACACCATAGTGTGCTTGGAATGAATTTGAATTTATATTATTGTTTTGTCAGATTGAATTTGATTTTATGATTTGGTTACGCCTATTTAAAAAGTGAAATGAAAGCGTTACGTTTCATAGGTGGGAATATAAATTTTTAATATACCTCGTTTCGGTGTCCAGCTCTTCCATAAAATACTAATTAAATCCAGACAGGCTGCATGAATAATGTTCCTGTCCCTTACCTTGAAGACAAGTGTAAGTCCTGACAGGATGCATAAATATTGTAACCGAATATGAATTAGAAAGCTGGGGCTAAATCCTAAGTTACCTAACTGATATAAATGGCTAGGATGCAGTGCCAACTCACAACACGGCTGGTGGATATATATGAGCCAAAGGCTGGGGTTCAATCCTTGCAATAATAAAGGATTTAACCTATTTTATTATAGAATGTTTCCAGGGTAGTAATAATAACAACCGATTTACCAAGAATATAAATGATTAGCTTTGGAATATATTTATTCTAAATTTATTTTATGGCATCAATAATACTAATACTAAATAATAAAATATTTAGACATGAGTTCAATCCCGTCTGATGAACCTTTTAGTGAGCCTATTTATTAGCTAGTAGGTTGGAGTTAAATTACAACCAACGATTATTTATTTAATTTGGTATATTTTAAGGTAAAAATAATAAGACTTGAAAACTGTTGTACTAATATCAATTTAATGTAATCAATAGACTAAATCAGTGAGAATTCATTAACAATAATTATGAAAAGGTGTTCATAGTTCTAAAACCAAATGATTTAATAGTAAAAGAGTGGATCTCTTTGTTAAAAATAGTCTTTCAGTTGTAATTTGTTATAGAAGGAATACCATCTACACAACCATCTACTAAACTAAAGAAAATATAAAACAATATATTAAAATTTTTACTTATTTTTCACATTGTGAAAACATTGCTTTATAGCCTATAATAGCTAGCTAGGAAACAAAGCATAATTGTTGTGTGTTTGAGATATCTTCATTCTATGCTCAAGATGGTGGTGCTAGGTTTGTTGTCTGTTAGCCCTTCTTCAAGTATAACATTAAAAATATTTCCAGTTTACTCTTGATCATAGATGTTCTTAGATATTGTTATACCAGTCTTTAAATTAACTCAATACATAATTTTAAATTATTTTCTTAAAAAACTCATGTTTTAAAGTGAACCATTTTGTAAATGTATGTATCACTGGTGACCACGTGCGACAGCCACTCTGCTCTGTCTGTAGCGCACACTCATTGAAACACAACCTTTAAAAGTTGTGTATTGCTAGACAGCGCTGTTTATTACCACGTTGTGAGATGGACTCTATAACAAAAAGTTATGCGTAATAATTGTTCTTAATTTTATCTTAAATAACAAATTTATCTAAATGCTTACCCTCCACTATTTTAAACATTAATTAGCTTCAAGTTTAACGTAGTAATCATATTCCCCCCGCCTTTCCTATTATTTTTAAATCATTCAACCCTTGTAGCGGGGTTTTATTTACTGACAATCTTTGTTTGTATTATCTTCATATGATATATTTTATCAGATCACCATTTTGGTGCCATTTTACCACTAGATTACACTCGAGACTGCTTTGTTTCAAGTGGGTTTGTAAATTATCTTTGTGACACTAGACAGATTTGGAAACCGTTTAATATAAGTATAGCCGAACCACTATTCTGTGAGACAAAGGTACCTCGTCTTGTTTGCCAGCCCATCTCACTCCGTCAGTAGGTTCTATTAATTTATTTACCACTATACCTCCACGCAAATGCGGATATTGTAAGGTAATCTATCCTTACCTACCTCTCCAACCGTCACTAGTATTACTGGCTCAGTTACCCGGCCAATATTAGAATTTAGTGGCATGAAGTTAGAAAGAGAGTAGGGAAAAAGAGGGAGAGATATATTACTACCCTGAACTTATAAATATAATGCTTTGAGTACAACTTGGCTACTCTTTTCATTTACCTGGTAGAGACATGGATATTTCTATAAGGTACCTCTAGGTAAGGCTAGAGATTGCATCAATCAGAAGGGGGGGATTGAAGGGAGGAGGGGAAGGAGGCATATGTGTAATGACAATAACAATATAAGTAATAGTGGAAATTACTAAGTAAGCATGCGTTTTCTAACCAAACAATAATATTTATTCTAAATGTCGTAGGCAGAGTATATATATATATATATAAACATATAATACACCATACACTAATACCAATACGAAAATATTAATAAACTAAAATAATCCTCCCTGATTTACACGCGATGAAAGAGCACTTAAATGAGCTGTATTGTTATTTGGCACCCACAGCTGGTAATATAGGCTCCACGCATTGAGGGAAACATTTGAATGGACCGTTATTGAGCGCCAAGACCCGGTAATCCAAGTTCCAAGCGCTGAAAGAGCAATTTAATATACTGTAACGTTATTTGCCACCTTATCATGTATTTCCTTATATTTTTAAATTTTTTGTAAGTGGTTTCCAATTTATTTTCATTTTAAATTATGCACTTCAAAGTTCGACTGCAACTTATCGCGCTGTGTTGCCGGCGTGACAAATAATACTATTTACATCCATTCAAAAAAATAAAAGGACGGAAGGAAGAACGTCTAACAGCGTTTTAAATAATTTAAATAAGGAATTTGGACCTAAGGAAATCACTTACCTTTTATCAAACATATGAATTATCCTTCAAAGAAGTTTGTTGACTCTTCTATTTATTTTCAATGTCGGCCATGATTTATTTCAAGGCATGCGCACTGCGCGGATTTGGTAAAAACAAGTGAGTGACAGGTCTCGCGATTGTAAAAGAAGAAAAGGAAAAAAAAGTCGTGATGTAAATACCTCCAAAATAGCGCGCATTTCAATTTTGACAGATATGTAGCATCCTCAGATGAGGAGGCCACAAATAATACAAGGAAAATACCAAAACAAGGGAAACAACAAGAGTGAGTGCTCATGAGTTTATGATATGAAATGTTCTATTTTGAGAAACATTACACATCGAATCTCGCCACTCCCACCTGTTACTGAGGGGATCAACAATAAGGGGGCCGTCTATCTCAAGAGAGCCCTAAAATGCTTCAACCTGCCTAATACTTGCTAATTACAAAATAAAAGAAATTAGAACTAAAACCTAGGACTTGAGGTGATATAGTATTATTAAAAAAATAAGGATAAGTCGTGTTGAGTCAATATTTATTATGGACAGCACAATCCAATATTTAACAGCTCTATTAAAGTACCAACATTGTTGTTATGACAATATAAATAAATAATGTAGAAGTGCTTTGGAACATTACAAGAATATTAGCCCACAAGAATGGGTCCGGGCAGGAATGATATTCTGCCTAATTAAAAGCTAACATAAGAGTAGTATCATTAAATATGAAAGCAATTGACTATTATAAAAAAAATAGACAAGATGGCGTCGAAAAATATAAAGAACTTTTAAAGCCGTAATTATTTCAAAGGTCATATAGCATATAATTAATTTCAAATAGAAATACCATTTTCTATTTCTAAACTTTGCTCATAACAATTATGTAGCGATCAAGTCGCAAGGAAATCTAAGCAAGGATACAAAAGGTTAATTCGAAGGTCCTCTTTTATAAAAACCTGAATAACAGTAAATATGAACAATACCATCAATCTAATATTTATTAAACCTGCCAATAATGATTTTGCTCACTGGCACTGGCGAGTTGCAAAATAACAACATAGACTCTAAGTCCAATAAGTAAATATTTCACAAGATACCCAAGTAAAATTAACAGGTCGCAAATTAGCCCCAAGAAATCTAAGTAAAGATACTAAACTGCATACCGATAAGATCATCTAATATCAACATAACAGTTAAGGTTAACTGTCCCACTAACATAACAATTTGTACAATTCATAAATCATGACTTCGCTCAATCAGCACTGGCGTGTTGTAAAATGACAACATAGACTCTAAGTCCAATAATACAATATTCCTCTATGCGAACCATTAATAAATTTAGAGTTCTACCGTTATCAATACAATCAAATTAATATATTTCAATCGGCGACTAGACGCCATTACTAAGGTAAACAGCCAGACTCATATTTAAATTTTAAGTTTTAGTTTTAACCAAAATTTTAAGAAGCCGAAATGGAATTTTGAAATATATAAATAAATATAAAAAAAAGGTTAAATTTGCCGAGACAGAATTTTAGTTCTTACATTTTAGTCGTAGAAAGCCGAAGCTTATCCTAGCCCTGTTCCAGCTCTGTCCCAATTGTGAGGTTCATTGGATCAGACACAAATATATATACAGCTAAAACACAGGGGAGAGGATGACGGGTAATCAAGGGGGGAAACCTTCTGGAATACCGAAAGAACAACGGTTTGCGCATTTCTACAAGCCTCGGGAAGTTTCGTTGCTTCTCGGGAATCTTCTAAAGGAGAATATCTTCACTGCGCAAGTCCAGTCCACACGTGGCTCTCGCTTCACAGTCGTTCAGCCCACCCGGTTAGTGTCTTTTTCTCTTGGGTCAGAGAAGGTGTGTCTAGCTGAACTTACGTCGTTCTTCCACGCTGCCTTCGATCACAGAAGAATGGGGTAAGATCCATCCTTTGACATTGGTGTTATGTGTTTAGTGAACCATCCGATGCTACAGATAGAAATAAAAAATTTAATTCTTTTAAGAAAAAACATTGTTCATATTCATTGACATATATTTCAATATTTATATTAAATTTGCATTTTATTTTATATTCATCCCTAGTCCATAGCCAACATTTTATCTTTTGTTTTAATGTATTAGTTTTCTCTTTGGATTTGGAAGAAAATATAACGTTTTTAAATTTGACTCATGGGACACTTTCTGAAGATGATTAGTGGTGGTTTCCTTAGATTCTTTCTTTTTAACATGGAGAAAAATCTGTGTGGCTCCTAACTAAATTTAATTTTAAAGTGGAACATAGGCTGGAAAGTTAAGTGCAAGTACACAAATGGAATGTTAAGTGTCTGGGGACGAACTAGAGACTGTTTATTTCATCAAATTGTGGACAAGTTAGAATAAATAAAAGGAAACAGATTTCAGAAATTCGTGCTGTTTCAACATGGATGAATTCATTGGTGAGATCCAGCCAAATCTTCAATTTTAAATATATTTCTTTCACTCTTTTTATCAAGCGACCAGGATTTATGAAAAACCTTTCAGAAAAGGCTAAATATATTCAGACTCTTGATCTATTCCAGAGAATTAATTAATATTTTGTTTTATGTAAAAATATTAATTCTATTGATTTCTTTTTCTTTTTCCTCAACAATACTATTTTTTTGTCTTACTCAAAACTATATATACTATATAAGTTTAGTCTAAATATATATATTTTTCTTTCACTCTGGTATTATATATTCTAAAACTCCTAAATTTTACCATGTTCAGAGATTGTTATTTTAATTGATTCATTTTGTTTAAGAATTTATGTAATGCCATATATTTTATTTTTTATTTTGTCAGATTAGCATTATATTTATTCGCAATTCCATAGGTAGGATTGGGATGGGTTAGAAGAAACACAATAATAATAATAATAATAATAATAATAATAATAATAATAATAATAATAATATAACCCACAAAAGTTTCAATAACTGTATTTTTTTATAGTAATCTAAATTAGTACATTTTGTTTTAGTGATCCATTTTATTTAAATTATTCATGTTTTATTTGAAGTATTCTTGCAACTCTTGTAGAGACTTACAGCACACCATTGTTGTAGGTAAGGTAACATTAACATTGTAATATCCAGGTAAACATTCCCGAGCACACCCAGTGGTCTCGAGTAATAAGATTCATCGTGCCTTTGTCTAAATTTGCCGAGCTAAAGGTATTTATTATTATTATTATTATTATTATTATTATTATTATTATTATTATTATTTTCTCCTAGATCCTAAGAGTGGCGCCCAATAAATACATAATTTTATTCATCCCAACGTTACCTTTCGTTGTGTAAAGAGGATTTTTTAAGACACAAACTTTGTATTTTTATTAGAATACTGTGTTGATATTTAGCGAAAATGCCTATTTCAGTTCCGCGAAATTATGAGAACGCTAAAATACTGTTACTCAGTACCAACATTTAAGTTTCGCGTACTGAAAGAACTGTTAGAAGTTCTGTTATTTGCAACACGGACTAGATTGAGTTCCACATGCACTCTCACAAGACATATAAGTGCTGGAAGCTGCTTGGCCGATGGCGGTAGTCCAATAATGCGCTTTATCCATCTACAAAAGTAACAAAACTTACCTTGTTGGAGATAAACACCTAAAAACACGTGCTTTAGGCAGTCGGGGGAAAGATGGGGTTATTATATCCTGCTCCATCCAGTTTGTTGCCCGGAATTATTTCTTGCTTTTTCAAGCTAGGGGTGACGGTCAGTTTCTGCAGTTCAAATTTCAATAATGCTACCTCGCACACTTGGATGTTTTTTTAAAATTTTATTTCCCCACCCCAACCTTGTAGATGCTACCACAGAGTACGACCCGAATGACGCTATTGAAACACGTACATCCAGTGGGGAAACTGTTAAACAAAGTCAAGTTAACCACACACTTCAAAATACCTATTACCAACCCTTCCATCCAACATGTCCCGGTACAACTGTTATTACAAAATTAGTTACACAAATCATAAAGAGAAAACAGAACATTTTTGTGTATGTATAGATAAATTACAAATTAATAGGATCTGCTATTCTTACCCAGAGATCGGTCATAAACAAATAGGCCCGGTTCAGGGAGCATAAGTTTTTTTTAGCATGGAAGGCGATGAATAATATATTTAATTATTAATGACATTGTAATAAAAAACCTCTACACTCACGAGCCACTCTGTCGGTAGAACACCTAGATGAGATTCCACTTCTCAAGGTATTCGTGGTAGGATGCATAGGTTGGTACTTGTGCGATTCTGGGATTAGACAAGAGGAATTACCATGGTGAATTACCTGTTAGACTATCACCACGGTGCTACAAGGGCCTTGTTCCGAAGAGCTAAATCTTATGTTTGATAATGAATGTGTGTACATAATAATTGGGGTAGGGTACCATATGTAGCAACAGAATATGTTGTGTTGGTGCAAGGGAGAAATTATCACTTCATTAGTGTGCACATATTTTAATTTACTGAAACAGAAAAATTATGCCCTACCTATTTGACGCAAAATAATTTATAATTATAATACTACAGTACTAGAGCCCAAAGGTAAGTTATATATATATTTATTTATTTATGATAATGGGACTCTGTTCATCAGATATGACAATTAAACAAAGAAAAAAAATAATTTAAATAATGATCTTAGTTTAAAAAAATTAGTGGCAAATAGTGGAAATAATGGTTAATAAGGTTAGATGGAAAATATTGTGTCTTTCCTCTTGCTAGCATATTTGACCCCACAGTAAATTGTCTTGGTAAAAAAATGAATGTGCAGTTGTAGTCTTGAGTTAGATGTTAATAATTGGAAGTTCTTACTTGTATACAACTTCTTCCTTCTTATTTTTTTTTTCTTGATAAAGAAATCTCAATAAATTTGCAGGCGTCATTACCTAAATATTTGAGGGTGAATATATCTCACTTCTGGAAGCTAGCGTGGATAAAATTTATATCCATTCTGGTGATAAGTAGTCCAGAATTCAACCCAAACTAGCTACCAGTAGAAATTATGTCAAAAACCAAAATAAAATTAAACTTTGAGCTCGTGACAAACGAGGTTTTTCCATCAAAAAAACCAGCGCGTCCGTTTGCTTTTTCTTTCTTGATAAATAATTGTTGTCATGTCAATCAAACAATTATAAAAAAATTCAGAAGAAATCAATGTAGCTGCGTATAGAGGAATGAAAAATAGTATTGAAACTTCAGTAGTGTTGTCATGGAGAATAAAAAAATGTTCAGTTGAAATATATTAAAGAAGGTGATACAGAACTACGCCGGCAGGGTATGCAACGTAGATTAATAAGACAATAAGAACTAGCAAAAATACAAAAACATGGTGAAGATTATTTATAACACTAAAGATTAATAAATTTACTTAGCTAATTAAAAAAAAGTGTATCTTAGGCCAAAAACACAGATTTGAATATTTTAATGTTAGCTCCAAAACCACGTTATACAAAAAACAGGTCAGTACAAAGTCTATAGAAAAGGGAGGAAGAAGGGTTGGGAGTTTGTGAATATTTCCATTTTCTTCCACCAAGATGGCAGCACTTGTCCGTGGCGCGGTCATTAAGTAGATAGCTTCACCAACAGCCGACTAGACGGCGCTGTCAAAACGGTCACGCAACAGATTTCTAGATTATTTGTTGGAGGCTTTGATTAATTTTTTGGTGATCAGGGAAAAATGAAGAGTTAGAAAAATGAGGAGTGCCACGCATACTTAATGAACACGAAGAATTTTCCGAGTTAAGTAAAAATAAATTTATAAAATGGTTTGGACTGAATAAACAGTGTATACCTCAGTTTTAGCTTATGGGGTGCTGACTGACAGTTCACAGCTGACTTCTGACAGTCAACATTTAGGTATATACCTCAATGTTGACTGTCAGAAGTGACAGCTGCTAAAGACATGTTTTTGCAGATCATATGATTCGGCGTAGGGATACATAATTTGGTCTGGTAGCTTTTCAAAGCCGTCAGAAGTCAGCTGTGAGCTGTCAGTCAGCACCACATAAGCTAAAACTGAGGTATAGTTTTAATTTAAATTTAAGGTGTTGAAAAAGTAATTAGAAAGACACACTACAATCTTTACTCACACAAACGTAAGAATGATGAAATGAAACAACATTATTTCATACTACTATTCTATAAAACGGCTGAGGTGTCTTCATGAACATAAACATATAAAGTATCACACCATTTAAAATATTACACACTGGAAATTTGTAACTTTGCGCCCTATAGCACAAATATACAAAAGTAGACTCAAGATGAGCTGTGAGATTTTAAACTAGAGGGTAACCACTTTACAGAACCAAACCTAGAGTCTGAGTAGAGCATGGCTATATTAGTCGTTGCGAAATAATCTCGCAATATCTCGAGGATAGGCCCACAGGGTTCGAAATAGCATTAAATTAGCATTAATTTTCAGTTTTTTTTTAGCATTAATGATTGGAAATTTAGCGTTTTGTGGCATAATTTAGCGTTTTGTAGCAAAATAGGTAAAAATGTCTTTCGTCAATGTTTTTAGGGCCTATACAAAGGATTTATGATAAAATGTATGTATGCATTAATACGAAGGGTATTTTAAGCTTAGTTTGCAATTATTTTCATGTGAGAGGTTGGGCTTTCGATAGGATTGGCGGAAGGGCGGAGGGGGGCGGGGGGGTTGGCTGGTTGCTAAGCAATGACTAACGGAATGTGGCGATTAGCCGGATGGGCTGTGGAAGGCACAGGATGCAAGTAAAACCCGAGCTGAAGCACACAGACGAGTGAAACTCAATGATTTTTTAATCACTTATTTCCGCTGAAAAACATCGTTTTATAGAAATTCTCAGCATTTTATTTAAATGCACAGCATTTTCAGGGAATTCGCGTCTATTTCGCTAAATAGAATAATTTAGCTAAAATACTCTCAAAATCACGTTTTTCGCGTTAATTCGCGAAATAAAAATCGCTTTAAACACTTTCAAATGCCATGAAACGCAAAGAAAACTTATAAATACCCTATTTTCGACCCTTTTTAATTTTTTCGCGTTTTTCGCAAAAGCGAATTTACCCTATCTCTAGACATGGGGTACAAAAAAAAATAAATCAATAACTATTTTTTCATTTATTTGAGGTATTTAACGTGCACTTTCTGAACAGATTGATTATTATATCAGCACAAGACTTATAAACTAACTTAAATCTAGGACAGACACAGCACCCTGGCCGTTAATTTATAACTATGTAAGGCTAAACCCAAATTTCATCAATTTACATTTTTGGGCTATGGCAGGAATCGCACCCAGGACCCTTAGCCTAGCTGATAGACACGCTACAACACGCTACCTACTGAGCTAAGGTGTCGGACAAGTCATTGTTGGTACGTGTCACTATCCCACGTGATTCTTACATTTACGTAGATATTTTAAAGCTTTTAAAGATACAATGAAATGTAGTAATATCATGCATGAGTCATGACAAATAAATTAATATTATCAAGTTTTTGGTTCCAAGTGAATATTTTGATTAAATCGAATGACCACTAAGACGGTCAGTGGCGTATTCTGAGAAAAATTACTAGGTATGCTATACTCTAAAAGATGCAGGGGAGATTTGGGGGTCGAGGACCCTACACCACCATTGTCCAAGAACGTTTATTTCAAGGGATATATTTGAAGACGTGTCCCTATAGAACAGTGGTGCTCGAACATTTATTATTTTATTATTTCCCCTTATCCTTATGTTATCTTACTCCCATATTCTCTCTTCTTTTATTTATCCATAGCGACGATTACCATCCTCTCAAAATGTAATAAAAGTAAGTCCATAGTGTCAGCCCGCATTCAGACTATACTTACCAAGTGGCTACCAAACTGTTTGGCGAATTAGTGCCAACTCTTGCGGATAGAGTGTGTCATGTGGTCAGCACAACGATGACTCCAGCCATTAAGCTCGGCTTTCTATACCGGAGCCACTACTACTTTATTTCGAGTAGCTCCTTATTTATCCACCCTAGGCTGAATCTAGCCCGTTCCAGACCCACTGCTTCCCAGATAATATGGACGCGCCGGGAATCAAACCCGGGACCTCCGGGTCCGTAGCCAGAACCGGTGACCACTAGACCACATAGGCGGTCCTCAAATTTTAATGATATCTACATGGTTAGACATTTAAGTAAATATTAATGTCGGGGCTAAGAGTGGTATGGGTACATTTCTGAATGCATAAGAGGGACACATCCTATTCAATTAGCCCAGTGTAATTAAAAGCACACAGTTAGCAATACTCAAAGCAAACAATCATAATAAGAGTAAAATGAAGTGTTACATGGATCAAGCGTCCATCAGATCTTGGCGAGAGAGAATCAGGTGGATTCTCCAACTCACGATACAATTAAAACTAGTTCTTAAAGCCTAACTTATCTCACACAACGCTGCTTGGAAACAAACGAGTCTCCCAACTTGAGAATTTATGCTCCAGAAGCTAATTAGATGCGTAAACTCTGACTAACACAGGGGAGATTAACTCCAACTATTAATACTCTATCGCTACGTCATTGGTTTATTGCTAAGATATTTATCTTTTGCTGTAAGCAGGGGTGCACCCAAGGGGGAGAGGGGTAAACAGGGTATTTGACACCTTTCTTCCCCAACACCACAAATGATGTTAATAGAAATTGAAATAATATTAAGTATAACTAAAATATTTAGCATTGAAGATGTGTCGAATGTATATGCTACATTTTGAGACCAGGCTTCAGACTTAAGCCTAATATTCAAAAAGTTTACCGTTACACATAAAATTAACAATTGAAAAAAAAACATACAGATAATAGCTTTGATGCCATTTGCATTATTTAAATCTCTTAATTAATATAAAACTACTTCAAATGATTTATAAAAGCATTTAATATTCATAAATATTCTCAGCCTTCAGGGCTAAGGAGGCTGTGCAACCCCAAAATGTCATTCTTGCTACAGCCTTGAGTGAATGCCTTCCCCCAAAGTAAATGTCTGGGTGCGCCACTGATTGAGTAAATTATACGGAAATATATTTTGTTTTACCTTTTCTCTTCTAAATCATCTTGAAATGGTGAAATCACACTCCTGACTTTTGGGATTCTTTGATGTATAATTATATAAAATCACAATAACTAATAGGTCGTTAATGTAAAACAAAAACTAAAAGAACACTATTAAAACCCCACGATACTTTCTACTAAAGAAAAACAAGAATTACCGTCAACTACGGTTAAAGTAGCCTCGTCGCCCGCCCTACTCTATTAGTGCTGAAATGCCTAAATTTGAAAGAGTGGTTAAATGTGTTTGCCAAATATATGATAATACATGTGACTAGAATGCCTAAACATAACTCAATGCATTTAATTAGTGTATAATTTAAAGCTTGTTACGTATACTAACTATTATTTTACAATTAATTTTATATATATTTTATGTAATTTTACTTAAATTATACTCAAATAGCTTAATAAATAAACACTATGATCTTGAATCTTTTTTTAATAATTGGCACAATGCTTAGCTTGCTTCACATGAACAGCATGACCTGGGGTGCAAAAACCCGAGCTCATTGGCCAATTACTTATGGGTGAGCGGAAAGGAATGTGTAGCGACCCCCTCAACATTACGCAAGGTCATTAGAGCCTCCCTAGCTTGCCTTGCGGTTTTTCAAGCAGCAAACCCTGGGTTTCCTATTGTGCTAAGTAGAACCTTTTGGAAGAAGAATTACTTAAAACACAGTATTCTTGGAATATGAACCAAAATTAGTTTTAAAATTAATAATTCATTACATGTACATCTATTATCAATTTAAACATGAGTATTTACACAGTTCGCACAGACAGCATTGAATTAAACAAAAAACTAGTCCATGTCATAATGGGTATGCGGCGCAGGACTAGCATACCCAGAGAATACGCCACTGATGACGGTCCTCAATCCACCCTAAAATGCTAAGATATTAAACGGAACTTGAAATGATCAACTGAAATGCCGACATCCAAAGTCGATGTTTAATTTCGCCTCCATTGAAATGGTTTCCTGGTTGGAAGGTTTTATTCTATATATATACATATGTTTCTAATTTCTTTGTCGCCGTTACGTTGTGTCAGTGAGAATGTTTCATTACACAACACATTTTATTTACATTTATAAGATTTTATATCTTTCCACAAATAATACACTTCGGTGGTCGATTG
>CABFWB010000391.1:157573-176568 GCA_902151455.1 Timema bartmani | reverse complement strand
ATAAGTCAAATGCCTTACTTTGGTCAAAATAAATAGCATCAACCTGACCTTGGGCAGAGACTTGAGGGGCAACATGCCCAAGAAATTCTACTAAATTAGTTACAGTAGATTTATTTTTTATAAAGCCATGTTGATTATCTGAAAATTTATTTTTAAGGTGGTGAAAAGTATGCTCATGTATGATTTTCTCGAATACTTTGGAGAAAGTGTTTAAGAGAGAAATTGGTCTATAATTACAAACTTTTTTTACCCCTTTTTTATAAATAGGTATGACAACAGATTGTTTCCATGCAAGAGGAAAAGTTTCATTTGACAGGCTAATGTTAAAGATATAGGCTAACAAAGGGCTGAAAATTCTGGCACAGCCTTTAACAATAAAACTTGGAATTCCATCTGTCCCAGCACATATAGAAGAACTCAATTTTTTTAATAGCATTAGCAACATCCAAGGTTGTAATGTGGCATGGTTACAAGGGCGCACTAGTTTCAATAACGGGGCAGCACAAGACAGGAAAGGCTGAGTTATAAACGGAATGAAAGTAGGTCCCAAACTCATTAGCAATTAATAAAGGATCCGCTATAATCTTGCCATTAATTTCTAGGTTGGACGGGAAAACTTTATTCACAAGATTATTTTTAACAAATTTCCAAAATTCTTTAGGTTGGCATTTAATACTATTTTCTATTGAGTTCATCCAATTGGGTCTGTTTATAATCAAAGTAGTTTTAACTAATTTACGAAAGTGAGAAAAATGTGAATAGAATACAGTATTATTTGTTAGTTTAAACTTTCTGAAAATTTTTTTTATTTCCTAATATAATATTTAAGAGTAGAAGAAAACCAATTTGGATATTTGTA
This sequence comes from Timema bartmani, assembly GCA_902151455.1. Classification (NCBI taxonomy): domain Eukaryota; kingdom Metazoa; phylum Arthropoda; class Insecta; order Phasmatodea; family Timematidae; genus Timema; species Timema bartmani. The sequence continues at coordinate 175,709 of CABFWB010000391.1, read as the reverse complement.
TGAATTAAGAATAGTAATTTGAGGAATATGCGTTTTGATTTTCCTTTGGACTAAGTTGGTATAACTATCTACATCCAAATTAACATCTGTAGTAGAATAAACACAAGACCAGGTCATTGTAAAGATTAAGGTAATCACCACGTGCATAGTCAATATATGTATTAGGGGTGACATTAATTTTAGTAGCAATAGGTACATCAAGTGAAATCAATAATGGTGGATGAGCTAAATCAATATTCACTAATGAATGAGAGCTTTGAGTTAATAGGGGGTGGTGAAAATTAGCAAAATCAAGGTCAAGGAGGTTAGTGTCATTATCGGCTTCATTAGGTTGTTCTAATCCCTAACCTAATAATAATAATAATAATAATAATAATAATAATAATGTTTACATTTATACAATAAAGCCCTGACTTCCATCCTAGAGATTCCCTCCCGACCTGTTTGTGCCTCAAGTGCGCGCGACCTCGGCCGAACAAAGTGTCTCTCATTGTTTCACAGAGCTCTCACTTTGACTCTCGCTCCAAACAAAGTGTCTCTCATTATTCACAGAGCTCTCACTTTGACTCTCGCTCCCAACAAATCATACCACACATCCGTCTTCTGCGTTAACTCTTTCTCCCCTCGTCACGCGATTCTCATTCATTCACCCCCACATCTGCTTTACTCGCGTGAACAAAAGACAGGTCACAGATAACTTTAACTAGGATAAACTTTGTGGGGGACGTATTTACATAAATATGTTTAGCTAGAATTTTATATATAGGGCGTACAGTACAATTTTTTTTTTAAATCGTAGTTCAAGGGGTATGTGAAAAAACTCGAAATATCTAAAATTCGAATTAACAATTTTTTATTAATTTCTAAGCAGATGGTACATAACAACCTCAAAATATACTACATATAAAACACACATTACATACATACATGAAAAAATAAGAAAACTTAAACAAAAAATATAAACCCTGGGAAAATTAACATAAGAAAATTGCAGAGCTAACACATTTTTTGCACTTAAATTACATTATGGCCAAAAAAATTAGTGATCCTGGTTTGCTTGTCTTAAGGTTTAAGTTTTGTAATCTTTGATATTGCAGGATGTCTATGAGTATCGTCATTATTCGGAGTGGGTAGTATTAATGTAAACTAGTTAGCCTTGCTAGTGTTACTACTGCAGGATGTCTATATGTATTGGTTTATTTGGGGCGGGTAGTGATAATGTAGCATTAGCTAGTATCACTAATATTACAAAGGCAACAAACATAATCTTCAAATTCAGCGATTGCATTAAAAATATTGCTTTTCACGTCTGGTTGGGATTCAGTGAATCTTCTAAGGTTTTCCATCATTGTAGTAGGTGTTTTCTCTTTTACTATGCTTCAATAACTAACTTTAATCGACATTCTTGGCATATGGATTGATTTAATAAAGATATTTACTAGAAAAAATTAACAATGTACTGTATAGACTTCGAATTATCCAAATATTTCCTTCTAAAATTAGAATTAAATGTAATTTTTTAGCAATGATTTAAATATGAACTTCATGGGAAATTATGGTAGGTTCGAATTAGCCAATGTTAAACTAGCCAGATCCTACTGTAAATAAATTAGAAATGGAACATTCGAATACTCCATTTCTTGAACCCTTTCAATCCTATGATATTTGAGAGATTCAAGGATGTGTAAAAATCTCAAAAAGATACCTCGAATACAATTATTGAGGAGGTCTTGACTTTGAAAATAATTTTTTTAAAGGAAATACCTACATGTAATTACAAAGACGTGTGTAATTGGGAAAGTAATCCAAACCGGGTTTGAACTAAAATGTTTTATTGACATAGTGAATAGACGTCCCTATTTTTCCGGATGTGTCCTACATTTCAATACACTGTCCGATGTCAGGGAGGAGTTTTCAAAATTTCTTCCATTTCGACAGAATAATTTAATTATTTAAAATTTTGGGTGCTATTTACTCTCAAAGTAATCTCGAGCTATAAAATCTGCCGCAAAATGGCATTCCAGTTATCACTAGCAGTCTTGGCGCGTTTTGGTCGGCCAACTTGACACGTGGTGTTCACGTGATAGAATCTGTGATTTCTATTGACTGCGTGTATGACGTCATCGACCAACAACAGCGAGCGTCCTAGTTCATGAGTTTATTTGAAAAATATAATAATACTAATAATATTTAGCAGCCAAGGCCGTGGCCAGGCGGGGGTTTGGGGGTTCAACCCCCCCCCCCCACCCCGAAATTTTATGAACAAAATATATAGGGCTTTATTTCTGGTTCAAGCAATATCAAGATTAAGATACAAGTACAAATTAGGGTGCTGTGTTACCATAAAAAAAACACTTCAGGTAGCTTCTATAGGTGTTTAATATTTAGAATTTGACGTAGTCTTTGGTAATTAGGGGGTTATGATGAAAAAAACCCAATTCAAATAGCTTCTAGAACTGTTTATCATTTAGCATTCTTACTAACTACCAAAAATTGGGGGATGTGCCCACCAAACCCTCCCCCCCTAAAATGATTGGCTGGCTACGGCCTTGCTTAACACCATGTCTAACTACCCGTTCGGGTTATATGCTTAAGTACTAATTACGCTAATTGGGAAGGTTGAATATAGAGGAAGTTAACCCAAATTTGCGCGAAGGGAGAGTGGAAAAACATTTAGGAAAAACCACCCTCAGTTCACCAGACCGAGATTTGAACCCCGATCTCCCCGTGCTCAAGCTCAACACGGAACTAGCGCGTTAGCTAACTACGCCACCGAGGTAGGTTAGGAAAATATTCTTAAAGGTACAACAATATGTGTAAGATTGTTATCAATAAAACACATTAAGTGAAGTCGTACGAGTACATTTTGAACTTTTATTTTGTAACGTTCTACATTTTTCTTGAATGTCCTACATTTTGTACATCCTCTGCGCCAAAGGCATCTGGATTTTTGGCTAACTGTTGATATAGTAAATTATTATTTTATCTGTTCTTGTGTTAAGCTAGTTTTTAGGCCATGCGGTTATATAATCAATGTGTTAAGAAAGTGTAGTTAGATTACCCCCTCGTCTCTACGAAAAATTATGAGCCTAATAAGTTCAGTTTAAAATAAAATTATATTTGATGATACATTAAAATTAACGATTCATTTAAATAATTGAAATATTTATATCAATAGTGACTTAGCTAAACTATAGACACAACACTATAAAGCCAAAGCATGTTTTAACTATAGTCTGAAACATTTACTCTGTCGATAGAGTGTCTGCAAACTGAGTTAAAAGTCTCAGGTTAGATTCCTAACATGGCCGAAAAATGCAATTTGGTGATATTGGGGTTTAACCTTTCACAGTGTCAAGGATTGAGCGTGGGTGTTGTTTCTGTTCTAGATTTAAGATAATTTGTAAGTCATGTGCTGATATAATCAATAGATTCAGAATTTGTACCGTATAATAAAGACATAGAATATTTATTCAGATTTTGTCTAGCTTTGATATATGAGGGCATTCAAGTATTAAGTAAGCATATTTCTGGAAATTTGGAGCCCCTCCTTCCCCCCTTATAAGCAAAAATAAGCAAATGCCTGACCCCCCTCTTGCTTACGTAAGATTTGTCGACTTTTTTCCCCCATTTGTTCACAGGAATAGCCATTCTTTTTCTCACGCAATTTTGCCTCTAGCCTGAACAGGTGGTAAGACACGATGATAACATTTTTTAAAATTCATGCAATTTATAGATTGCTGGTAATTATTAACATAAAGGTGTTAATTAATATTGCGAAATAATTGACAATTAACACTGGTATACAACTAATTAGAATTTATTCAACAGGTAAAATTAAAACAAGTTATAATATTATAAAAGGTTAAAATTTTAATTTACTTTTAGTTGAAGTTACATAAATTATTTATATAAATAACATTAAACAACAAACAAGTGTTACACAAATATACATAGATTTAACATTTTTACTATAAATTTTATATCGTTACATGTATAAAGAAGATTTTCCTCACTATTTAAGGACCGTGTTCGATATTTGAAATGTTCTTCTAAAGTTCCAAAGTAATTATTATTTTTTCCGTGTTTAAAATACAGGCCTCAGCGCTGTCACATGCAGCGTCTACCTGCACTGTGTTGATAAGAAACTCTTATTCTTACCGTAAAACCAGCTTTTCTTTCTTGGAAAGCGGGATGCAAATTCACTTCCATTAAGACCGACATAACGCAATTAAAGCGACAGTTTCTTTTCTCCTTCATCATCATCTGGGCCGACAACTTCCTTAATTACTTTTAGATTTCATTATTTTTGACAGATGTATAATATATTCCAAATTTATGAACACAATTTTTTTTTCTGTACACTTAGTTTATTGTGGAAATTAAGCCTTTAAAAAGAATAATTTATAAGGATGGTAGAGCTTACGTTTCGAGGAAATAAGTATAACATTTGTTTTTCCTACCACGATTTGTAACTTTATATTTTTGAGAGTTTTGAAGGAGAATCTTTTGTTTTGACAAATTCATCAAATATAGATAAATTAGTTCTTTATTCCGACAGTAATATATGAAAAAGTATAATTTAATAAAGTTTCTACCCGCCTCGGTGGTGTAGTTAGCTAACGCGCTAGTGTCATGTTGAACTCTACTGCCGATGACGGGGAGATAGAGGTTCAAATCTCGGTCGAGTGTAATGAAGGTGGTTTTTCCAAAGTGGTTTTCCATTTTCCCTCCACGCAAACGCGGATACAGTCCTCTAAAAAGTCCTTATTACTAAAACTATTAGTGTACACCCGAATGTGAACTAAGACGGGGTGCTAAAAATAAAATAGTCTATTTGTAAGCATTTTACAAGAATTTGTCGTAGTTACTAAATGTTTAAAATAAATTTTATAAAATATAAAAAAGACCTAAAATACATTCAATACTGTACGCCTTCATTCATACATTATATGAGAAAAATCTCATTTTTATGGACCCGTCCAGGATCGATGTAAGTCTAAATAATGTTCATTTTATTTCCACAGTATATCACTGTGTTTTATAAAGCTGCGAGCTGTTTTCCATATCCGTAACAATCACCATAAAAAAAATGCTTCCTTCTGATATAAAAATTGTTTTTTCTAGAGGTCCCTCTATCCCCCCCCAAACCCCCTTCACTAGGTTTTAAAAGTAACAGCCCTCCTCCGAGGTCGTAAATAGCAGTAACTGTGGTTGAGAACTTTACGCCCGATGACGTCACAGCTTCTTGCGTACGCACGGTCACACTCTACCAATATTTACCTCACTCTTAATGGGCCTCCCTGAGATACGTCATCTTTTAATATCATAGTCCTTGTTCAAACACTAGGCTGCTGGCCGGGTTGTTTATTACCTCAGGTCTACCAACAAACTTGCTTAAGATACACCTTATCATTTGGATCAAAAGGAGAGAACTATTTTATTTTAAACTTCTGCCGTCTTAAATTTTGTTTTGTCAAATTAGTTATTTTAGATTGTTGAGATGTGTATTGAATTTTTTTCGTCTTGTATAAATTTAGTAATTTAAGATGACCAAAACTATTTTGATTTTTTTCTTTAGTTTGCACCACATCTTATTATTCGTCAAGTGCTATCCGTATTTAATTACTCTAGTGGTATGAAGATAAGGAAAGTAGAATTTAGAGTGAATGTAACCTTATTCGCGTGGAGGGAGAGGGGAAATCAATTTAGGAAAAACTACCCTTGTAAATACACCCATCTAGTATTTGAACCAAGACCACTCTTCTCCGGCAACCAGGACTAAAACTAGACAAGCTTGACGTGTAGTCTGTTTGCCCACCGTGTAGTTTGTTTTCCCACCGTGTCGTTTTTTTGTCCACCGTGTAGTCTGTTTGCCCACCGTGTAGTTTGTTTTCCCACCGTGTAGTTTGTTTGCCCACCGTGTAGTCTGTTTGCCCACCGTGTAGTCTGTTTGCCCACCGTGTAGTTTGTTTTCCCACCGTGTAGTCTGTTTTCCCACCGTGTAGTCTGTTTGCCCACCGTGTAGTCTGTTTGCCCACCGTGTAGTTTGTTTGCCCACCGTGTAGTCTGTTTGCCCACCGTGTAGTCTGTGTTTGCCCACCCATGCCGGTAACAAAATGTAATTAACAATAATACTAAATTGAATGGCTTCAACAGACATAGATGATTGAGATAAGTTTGGTAATTATCTCTCCCCTCTTTCTTATTGGCATAGGTTGGTTGTAGGTGAAGGGCAAACGGGAGTATAAGCTTAGACCAAATATAGAAGTATTTCAAGAAAACTATACAAATCATTGTATTTTAAGCCGCGTGGCCTAACAGCGATTGATACTTTACTCGATGATCGAGGCGTTCGCCTAAAGATTATTTTTAAAATAAAATGTTTTTTAAGAAATTTGTTCTGAAGAATGTAACATCTCTTAACCTAATAACCATGAGGTTAGTTTTTATTGCAATCCTACTCCCTTCCTCTACGGCAGTTAAATCCCCGACTTGCTTAGAAAATATGACGGCTGCTACATCCTTCCTGGACGCTATTCATAAAATATAATTTTAAAAGCACCCATTTTCACCGAGAATACGGGGGGTGGGATATATAGCGGTTAGGGCGGGGTTTTTTCTTGTGTGAGGGGGAAAAAAAAAATGAGGGAAGAGGGAATTTATGGTAAAAATATACACGCACCTTCCAAAAAGATTAGCATATTTTATCTGGAAGGTTTTTCATCGTTGCCTATTTTGTTGTGAAATTCTTGACAGCGAGAAGATACTGTATAATAGCTGACAAGGAAATAAGACGGTTCCCGTATTTATCTGCGGTAATGTCAGACTATTTGAGCTCTCGCCGTGTCACGTGACTATAAATTACGTGTGACGTCACCGTTTCCCCTAGCTTTCTCCCAACGGGGAGGGATGTTGATAAGAAAAGGTGAAGAAAATATTTTTATTCGACTCTTTCATGGGGAGCTCGGCAGGGTTAAGACATGTAGTAAAACACCGATTTTGAAAAATGTGCGCTCTACAGGATAACATCATCATATAAATAAATAAAAAATTATTTAGAGGGTTTTTTACAGTCCAATATTAATAGGACGGTTCATGAATGTGTATCACAAACTGATACGTTATGGTTATTCATGGGATCAGCCCTGATAGCTAAATCAAATCCAACAACTGGTGAAATATGACCCTGGTTACAAGAAAAAACAGGATGGCTCACTGGAGAAGCATTGGCACGCTAAGAGAAAAAACATATTGTCCTTGTTGTCAACATTGATGTTATGATAGGCAAAATAATCATATGGGGTTGACAAACTTTCGTGGAAGAAGAGTTGGAAACCACACTTGGGCGGGATTCGTACTCCAACCTCCACATCACGGACAAACCAGACTAATTGAGCTTGACATTTAAATCACATGATCACAGGCACGGGACACTGTACCTTTATTATTATTATTATTATTAATAATAATAATAATACTTAGCACCGCGTCTTATTATCCTTTCGGGTTATACGTTTAAGTACTAATCACACTAATGGTTTAGGAATTGGTAAGGTTGAATTTAGAGGAAGCTTGGTTTGTAAATTTTCAATTTGAATTCATCCAAAATACTTTTGTTATACTGATGTTTAAGCAGATACACCAAATAAGACAAAAATAACCAAAACTAATAGATTATCTAAATAATATTAACCTCATTAATAGAAATGTTGGATTAAATAGACAAGCTTGTTACTTGTTAAGTATGGGATTAGCCGCCATTAAAAATATCATATTTTTTATCTGATAGCTCGCGATCATAATTAATTTTATAACATACTAGCAATTCCGCACGGCGATGCCCGTGACCCACTGTGGTATAAAAATTATATAAGCCATCCCCCACCCCCATGGTGCCCGATTTCATTTTGAAACTTTATCCCTGAAACGTAATTCTAAACCAGATTAAAAATATTTTCTTTAAAAATTATTTAAAATTAGCCTAATTAAAAATCTAATTAAGAATTTAAAAGTTCGGCTTCAAGGTGTATTTAGACCCCCTTCCGTCCATATATATTAAAAATTTCAGATCTCTGCGTGCCGTAAATTTGGCTGGACATAGCACACAAACAAACAGACAAACAAACACTTCCTTTTATTATATATATATATCAGATATGTAGCTGACGATTTCCACATGTCTATCACAGACTCTGCTTTAAGAAATGAGTTAAGAATGACCCTTAGCATGGGAATACTTCTGGATATTTCATTGGCATGAACATTGGCATACTAAGCCAAAGATTCCGGGTTCTATTATCGTGTCCAAGTTCCACTTTTCCATTTAAGGAAAACTATATTTAGATAATATAACCGTACTTAACAACTATAATAGTTTGGCTATTCAATCTATTATAATGGAATTTAATGATACTCTTTTTAAATGAAGAGAAATTTTCACTAAATTCCAGGATGCTTATGACAAATATTTTTCTGGGGCAATATTCTCTTATGATCAAAATAAATTTTTGCTGTAAAAACTGCAAAAATATTAGTATTAACTCAAGTTTCTTCCCAGCTAGCCTATTTATTTAAGGTAGATCATGTATAGTTTAAAATTAATTCATGATTCAAAGAATACAGACAAAAACAAACATGTAATAACATTAAAAAAAGTCTTTTAGATCCATTTAAACTTCAGGCTCTCCACTCACTTTATTTTTAAAAAACCAATTAATATCAATACAGTCACTACTTGTCTTTGTCTATCTTGCCTGGACACCCAATTATCGGTCTTATGATTGAGAATAAAGATAGAGAATGAAGAGTCGGTTGATTTATTTGCTCAAACGATTAAAAACGGTTTCACTTTTTTTTTTACTAACCCCTCCATTTTCTTTACCTCCCCGATCTTCTTATCCCTACTCTGTATTTTCCACATCAAAGAATTTGAATTTAACTGGAAGTAAGTTGACAAATTACTTTTTTTTCCCCTTATCCGACCCTCTCCACCTCTCTTCCTATCAAAGTGGAACCAAAAGAGATTAGAAATAAAAAAGTTTTTACTCCCGTTAAAACAAAAAAGAAGAGTTTTTGTGAACCGTGCAATTTGATAGTTCTTTAATTAAGTTCTACGTTTGAATATATACAAAAAAAATTATAATTTTCTTGGAGATTATTCAGACATAAAGGAAAGTAGAAAGGCATTTTCCGAGCCATAAGTGGATTCGAGGGAAATGTGGATTTCTTATTGCCATGCGCCCGCCTGTGCCTGTGGCCCGTGGACTCTAGCTAGTTCCTCTTCTGTTTCACAGATAGCGCGCAGTGTAAACAATGTCTCAAAGAAGTAAGCCGTATACCAAATACAGCAGGACTTTGGTAGGAACAACCTTTTAGAAAATACAATTACAGTTCGTTGCGGCCAACATTGAAAACATTTTACTACTACATTAGTGTTATCTTACAGGCATTGATAATATATATCAAACCCACTTTGGTGGCCGTATGGTCTAACGCGCTACTCTCACGTTTGACTAGACTACCGATGACCTGAAGAATGAGGTTCGAATTTCAGTCGGAGTGTACTGACGGTGGTATTCCAAAATTATTTTCCACTCTCCTTCCACGTAGATTCGGGTACACTTCCTATAAATGTAGCCTTCCCAAGCGTAATTAGTACGAAAGTGTATAACCCGAACTAGTAGTAAGATGCGGTTCTATATAAATAAATATGATTGGCTGAGCGTGTGACGTCACTCAGTACACAAGACAGAGCGTTTCATACATAAAGTTATGTTGAAGACAAACTATGTTGATAAAAAATCAGGTCACATTTTGTAACTTAAAATAATAAATGAAAACCTTTAAATTCCACATCAATGTTCAATTAACGTCATTACTCTACCTATTTATAAAAAATATGTATGTGTGGCTATTTAATAATAAAATATAACTGCTATGTACTGGGTAAAGTAAGTAATGACATAATAAAATCCCTCCAAGTGGCACTACCTTTATATTCTATTTAAATTGGTTCTTACGTTGAAAAAGTACTTACACCGGAAGTATCCCCACCTAGAACTATCGATAGTCAAACTATCAAAAAACTACTGTACTTAATTTTTGTTTCTGCTTAAAATTATAAGCCTAGTTAGTTGATTTATTTTTGCAAAAAATACTATCATATTCGTCATGTATATTTGATACTTGCAATCCCTCATGGCGTTTCCCGTGACCCACTGTGGTATAAGAATTATATAAGCCCCCCCTCCCCTCCCCATGATGGCCAATTTAATTTTGAAACGTTATCTCTGGAACGTAATTATAAACCAGATTAAAAATATTTTCTTCGAAAATTTGTTAAAGATAGCCTAACTAAACATTTTAAAATCCGGCTTCGGGGTGCATCCGTACCCCCTTCCGTCCACCTATGTTAAAAATATCAGATCTCTGAGTGCCGTAGATTTGGCTGGGCATTGCACACAAACAAACAAACACACATAGACAAACAATTCCTTTTATTAGTATAGAAGATTAATAATAATAGTTCATTGTGATTCAATTACATGTAAACTCCCGTCGCAGTGTATTTTAGCTAAACAATAGTAATAACTAAACATACTTATGCATTTTAGTGTCAATACAGAGTGTAAGTTCTTATAAAAGAGTTATAGCAGCACACCACTTACAAACTAACCTAACATAAGAAAGAATATTCAATGCAGTAAACTCAGTCTTATACTTAAAATGAATAATTCTACAACTTTTTACAGTTTTTATAGTAAAACATTTGTTGACCAAATTAAATCCAATATTACTCCAGTAAAAACATATTTTTTTAGAGTTTAATTTTCTTCACATTGTGATATCAACAGTTTCATGAGCATACCAGCATTAGATGAGAAACTTTTTAATGAGGAGAAAAAGTTGTCATTAAATTCCAGAACATCCTTAACAGATATTAAATAACTGTTGATATCACCGTGGGAAGAAAATTAAACTTTGTTTCTACCGGAGGATTATTTGATTTATTTTGACCAAGAAAGTTGATATATTAAAACTGGAAAAACACTGACCTTAGATCATGTTTCCTACACCCGACCACCTAACCCCCTTCTTGTAAGAGCAAGAACGAATCCATCCACGAATATGTAATGTCTCTAGATATATCCCCATTGGGATATAACCAAGGTCCCTAAAAGGTGTGTTGAATCATTCTAACAGTAGGGAGTGGATTATAGGGTACTCAAGAGGGCTGTTTGGACAAATTTAAAGCCCTATCATGATATTTATCGACAACAACCTCACCAATAGGAAAGATTCCCTTTAATTTCCAACCATCGTGAAATCCATTTGATTTTATTGGCACATTCAACACACCTTTTGAAGAAATGCACCCACATTAACGTGGAGAGAATATGAGAAAAATCAAAATGATACATCACATGTGTTAACCCCCCTCCTCCTCTACGTATCCAGCCGAGATCCGAAACTTGATTACTCCGTCACCAACAAGGCCAGTATCTTGCGAAATGAACGCCTTAAACCATGTGGCCACGGGTGCGGATAACCATTATGAGCATGGTGGTTTTATACATAGTGTCACGACCAAGTCTCGCACCCATCCAATCAGGGTCGAGCTTTACTGTCACGTGACGTGCCGAAAGAACGCGTCACGACCAAAGTCTCGCACCCATCCAATCAGGGTCGAGCTTTACTGTCACGTGACGTGCCGAAAGAACGCGTACTAGAGAAAGTGAAAGAAGAAATGAAAAAGTTTTAGTCATAAAATGAGAGGAAATGAACCGTAAAAGTTGCTATTCCCGTGGAACCTTGTGGTCCAGTCAGGGTGTGAAAGCAACACGTATTGGCGTGATGTTAGGGAGAAAGGGGGTGATGTTAAAGGGGGGAATAGGAGGGGGGAAGAATATAAGGACGGAAGGAGAGTAGGGATAGCCGAGGAAATAAGGAAAAGAGAATGATAGAAGGAAAAGGAAGTAGATCACATATATATAAATCGTAGAGGTCTGATTACACTTCCTTATGTCATCGGTTAAATTTAACAATTTCCACTTCGTGCCTTCTTTTAAAAATGTTATTTCAATTGACTTTTGAAAATAAATGATACGACATAATCGTGCAAACTTTCTTATATTATCTACTAGTGGTTTTGTGAACAGTAAGACTCACTCCCTCCACTAAAAAATGATAAGTATATTATGTTAAGAATGTATTCTATATCGTAGTCTTAACGTTACCACATTCTTAACATTTCTCTTTGGATTTAAAGATAAAATGTATACTAAAATTTCTCCTTGAGTTTGAAGTTGATATTTTTCCTTGTGATCAAATTAAATAGAAAATAAATTAATACATTATTCAATAGTATATTATGTTATTAAGGAATAACCGTGATATCAAGATTTGTTGAATATCTGTCAAGGGTGTCCTGGAATTTTATGAACACATTTTACCTTTATTTAAAAAGTTTTTTAGATAGTGCGATTATGCTCATGACAGACATTCAACAATTATTGATATCAACATGTGAAGAAAATTGAACTAAACGTTGCTACTGGAGCAATATTTTATTTATTTTGTCCAAAAATAAAAACTTCCAAAAAAAAAACCCCCCTGAAATTTTCTCGCCTCCCCTTCATGCCCCCATTAATATATTCATAGTTCTCAGTGTACCCGGCCATAAGTGGGATCAAGTTATTGATAATGGATAGTGGATAAGTAATCTATCATTTTAATATGAACAGTACATAATTTTGAATGAATAAAAACAATTACAACTATTTTAAGCGCTGCCATAATTTATCATCACTTTAAATACTTAGTCGTGTGAGTTTCTATACAAATAAATTAATGAACACTAGTTCGAATATTTCGCCAGCCCACATACACATATTGAAAAATGTAAGTTTTAAAATCCTAAAATGCATTTGATGTTTTGTAATATATTGGACCAAATAGCAAGTACAGTACATATGCGTATGAGTGGGCAGGCGGATTAAACGCCAGGCTCATTTGGCCTGGTTTGCAGGTGATGGCAAGGTTGTAGCTCAAGTCCTTTTCAGGTAGTTTTACATAATTGGCTTCCCACCTTTCATCTACGCAAGTGTCGGTACATATTCTCTCAATTCTATCATTATTATTTCCACCATACACCCCGAGTTTGTGAATCTACCCATTTGACAAATTTGAGTTTGTGAACACTGCCATGGTGCAATCTTCTTTTTATTAAAATGCCCTATAGTTTATTTATACCCTTACGCCGTGGGATACTCCTGATGATAATTTGTCACACCGGTCTACTTGACCAGTTGCGTTCCAAAAATTACAAAAGGGGTCGACGGAAAATTATCGAGGTTCCTTTCGCCCCGGTACGTTGTGTTGAAAACAATATGCTGTACCCAACTACTCGGCAAGTTGCGTTTCAGTCCTTGTCAGGGGACAATAGCAATTAATCTCAGTTTGATTCGTCCGAATTGAGCTTATATGTTGAGAATCAGTCAATCATGCTAATCTCTACCCCAGGGTTAAGTTAACCAATTTTTCTGAAGTGCACTAAAAAAAGTTGGAGTTTAAAGGCGCGATGTTGAAAATATAATTTAAAATTGAGTTTTTTAAATTGATTAAATCCTAAATGTCGAGGACTCTACATTATAATACAATGTTTGGGAGGCTGCAATAATTACATCATTTCTATTAAGAGCGCTGTAAAATGTTTAATTTGTGAGTTGATTCTTTTGAAGTCAAATTTTATCAAACAATAAATAATACCGTTTGAAGGATCTGCGGCCCCAAAAATTTGTCCTGCCATAAATGGCCCATGGGCTTAAATTTATCCAACCCAGGCTAGTCTAGCTTTACATATAACGTTTAACTAGTTCAAATTCACTCTACAATATTTGGTTATCATCCATACTTAAACGTTTGAGTCAAATAAATTATAATCTGCTAGCTAGAAGTTGATTGGCCATGTTTTATAAAATACATGAGCTTTACGTAAAAAAAAAAAAAGCTCCCGAATTTGCAAATAAATTTATTTTACACTTTACTTGAGGCACTAATGGCCATTTTGTGTCAATGGACCTCGAAACGCTTACAATAATAGTAACATTACTGTATATACTTTTAAGAATTAAAACTTTCATGGTTTATTTGAATTTTGAAAAGGTTTGATTACTTTTGTTTCAAGCTGAATATGATATAGTATTACAAAAATAGTACTTTATTATGATTAATTAAATTTTAGTTTTTAATTCATTATATTTATCATTCACGAGCTTTTAAAATAATTTCTTATACGAACAAAAAAAAAAGATACAAAAGGACAAGATTGATGTCGATTCGTTTTTTATGAAACATAATTTTATTAGAAAACATTGAAAGTTCTAGCTTAGTGAATACTGTTTTGTGTTATATTAAAAAAAAAGTTTTACCCTAGGTGAATTTCTTTGGAATTGAAATAAGAAAAAAAACCAAGCCAGAGTGCTATTTCGTAGAGTTTGGATAATAAATTTATCAATTCAAGTAATTTAAAAAAGTAAGCTCCCCTTTTTATCTTTCCTTTACATTGTTATATTCTCGCTATACTTTGTACTCGTCTCTAATGAAATAACGAGTTGTGTGAGGTCAATTTTGAAATGCGAAGGAAATCTTGAAACAGTCTAAGGAAAGTCGAAACAGAAGATCAGTCTTTATTTTCTAATATAAAGAGAAATTATTATAATCGTGAAGATTTTATACCTCAAGATTGTGATGAATATTTACGTTTTATGTGACTCGCAGCCACAAATGTAGATTTTATAACTATGCCTGAAGGATTTGATAGGTTTTGTTCAAACTTGATGTTTAGATGTTTAGTTAGTATACCTCGAGACATTTTTTATTAAAAAAAAATCTAGCCTTTAATTTAACTTTCAAGGTATTTTGGAAAATTCCAAGTTTTTTAAAATCTCTCCTACAATTTGATTCAAAATGGGTCCACGGTAAGTTTTTTCACAACATAAAAAGTTCCAATTTTCTTAACAATTCCTTAATGTTTTAATTAAAAAAATGGTTTGAACCATTTTGTCTATAACTTATTTATGAAGGGTGTTTATTATGATCAACAAGGTGAAATATTTGTTTTTCTGAGGAAAACTTAAGTATAGTTTACTGAAAATAGATTTTTGAAAATTTGTTACTGAAACCTCCTTAACTACTCAAATAAAATAGAAAGTTCACATAATTACAAGAAAAAATCAATAACACAATCAGAGTGAGTCGCTTGAGTAATTGTTTCAATTGTCTGAGTACAGACACCTTAAACTCAGAGCACGCAACTATTCTGATTGCGGGAATGATTGGCCGTCCTCAAAAAGATGTAAGTTCAAAAGAAAACAAAATATGAACAAACACATAAAACTACAAACAAATATCCTAAGGGTATGCTCACTATTAATAAAGTTAAGAAAAAACCCAGTAAATGCAGTTTTTGATATTTATTCATAGAAAATGTAGTTAAAGATATGTTTGTATTTGACCAGATAGAACCATATTATGGTTTAGTAAAACAGTTAATATGATAGTTGTAGAATGTGCAAATATATAATATTTATTATGAATAGGAAATGTTAATTTCAAGACAATACCAACGTTTAAATCGAGAATTACATTAGAAAATTTGAAGTAGAGAATAAATAACCTAATTTATTTAAACCATCTCTTACTACAAGGAACTAACTCATCAAGCTACGTTAAACAAACCATTAAAAACTATTTAGCAATTTATAACTATCTCCACAATACGCATATATGTAAATATCTTCAGTCATTACCGGACTTCAATTAATATTCCCATTTTAATACAATAAACCTCTTCGATCAGAATTAGTGATATAATGAAAGACAGATAATTCTTCCTATTATTACATAAGAAAGACGAAAATTCCTTAAGGTAATATTTAATAACCAATCACAAAAAATTAGACTTCATTATCAAGATCTCTATTGTTTATCTTCCAAGTCAAACAATAATGTTCAAAAATTAAATATATATCAATCTCTACATAATAAAAATAAGACCAAATATCATAGTCTTTAAATAATTTCATAATATCCTCATATTCAATATTGGTCAATGAATTTAAATATTATTAATATACCCAAATAAACTATCAGTTAAAAGGCCGAAAAGTCAATTTAGAAAAGATACATAAAAAAATATCATTTAGGCCAAAAAATAAATTTGTCTTTACTTTTTAAAGATTAGTAGCCAAGGCTACGAACTTCCCAAACTAGAGTCCAATCCAAGAGTGCTGGCCTTCCGTTATATCGGTATTATATATGCTTGAGAACCCAGAGAAACAGGAAAGAAAAGGAAATAAGGTGGGGGAATACAATAGGATCACAAAGGAGAGATACGCGTGATAACATAGCTTCGATAACACACTCCATGGTCCTAGAATGTTCTCCTCCATAGTAGACTAGGCATCACTTCCTTTTTTAAGTTCTTAGGAATGATCCGATACTACCGCCCTCTAGCGGCCGCAGTTCGAACTTAGGTGGGGTATGTCAGTTTTCCACGTGGCTTGGTTATGCTCGATTGTGCATTGTTTTCTCGCTGAACTGTTGTCAAGAGGTGCTGGGACGGTGAATGGGGTAAGTTGTTGTTTCCATCTGACTTGTATTTATTCACTTGTAGCCAAATGCTACATTACAAAGTTTAATTCACTATTATGAGAACGTTTGAACTATTGTTACGTACAATTCTTACTTTTTCTCAGCTCCCCGAAGAAGGGAGTATTGTGATAGGCAACAAAAAAATTAAACTCGAAATTTTGATAAATGTTGATGATCCCCTGAAACCAAAAAAGAAGTCCCCCTGAGAGATTTTGGAATTATATATCTAACCCTAAAGTTAAGGGTAGCTTACTGAAAAGAAAATAGAGAAAAGTCTGTTTTCTCAAAATCCACCCTAAAGATTTTGATTAAATTATGGATATTGATTATAGATATTGTTTACATTACAAACAAAATGGAAAATTTCATTTTTCCATGAAAATTATTTTGAGAGTACAATGCATAAGAAAATTTTTCCATTTTGATCATATTTCAGTAATTATTATTGTAAAGTTGTAGTACTGTTAAAATTATAAATATTTAAAACTGGAATATATTTTTTATAGAACCAATAGTTTATGAGCTATGGGCTATGGAGTCTTAGAAATATGAAATTGATTATTCTTTTCATGGTCAGAAAGGCTCCTCTTTTCTCAATGTTTCTGTAACAGTACATATTATCACATTTATGCTATTTGGTGGAGTGTTTCTGCAACCGTGTATATTATTTAGTTTCACTAATTCTACGAGTTTTTAGTAAATGTCTCTATTTTTAGGATTCGCGAGAGAGAAAGTCTGTGCGATGCACCGTACAATTTAGTTTTGTAATATTTGGGGCTCTTTTTTACCTTGCACATGCACCGTATCAACTATTTTGAAGTCGATCTCAGTGGTTTTGGGGTAAGGTGCTCACCTCAGAACCTGATGTTTGTGGGTTCAAACCCAACCGGGGTCAATGAATTTTTCTTGAGTAATAAAAATCCGTAGCACAATCTCCTTCGGCGGGAAAGTAAAGCCGTCGGTTCCAAGCCGATTGTAGCATATAAAAGAACCCTGGAAGATGTGTGAAAATAGCTTTCCGAGCAAAATTGGTAAGCCCTTTCGCTCTCGCTTATAGAAATTCTCGTGTGCTGATATAATCAGTCGGTTCAGAAAGGGCACGTTAAATATCTCAGATAAATAAATAAAATAAATATCTGTTTTGATTGATAAATAAAAGACCAAAGAGGCTATAAATATATTTTGTTCCCAAATATGACTGTAAGTTCTTTATAGATAGTTCCAACGAAATATAACACCAAGGTCTAAATATTGGATACGTGGGTTACAAAATGAATGCAAGCACGGAAGACAGAAAAACTAAATTATTTTATTTACTTTATATCAGTGACTGTCATTTCATGGTTTTAAAACTTGCCAGGCATTTTTCTTCTAAGAAAAATAGTGTTTTTAATAATATAATATAATATAATATAATATAATAGGAGTATAATATAATATAATATAATATAATATAATATAATATAATATAATATAATAT
>CABFWB010000391.1:126528-143168 GCA_902151455.1 Timema bartmani | reverse complement strand
ATATGAATAGAGCGTGTTTTTTTTGTTTTTTTTTGTGATTCTAAAAGAGAATGTGGAATGAGGTCCTGTGAGGATTATATAAATCACTCTAACAAGTAGGACGTCATTGAATATGTTCCTGTCAGTTAATCTTTAATAATAGTTATTTCAACAAATGTGGTGGAATATTACAATAATCGTCTATTTCACATCCTCCACATAATCACAATTTTTTTTAGCACCGCGTCTTGCCACCCAGTCTGTTTATACGCACGTGTTCAAACTACGATAATGTACTAGAGATGAGGAAGGTGGCATTTAGAAGACGTGTACCCGCATTTGCGAGAAGGGAGATTGTAACAACATTTAGGAAAAAAACAAAACACCTGACCGGTTTTTGTTGCACCGTGCCACCAAAATAAGAATTGAGTTATTATTTATAACCAAAGAAATATATTTTATTTATCTACAGGCAATGGCATACAAATCAGGATTTCCTTGGTGATGTAATCAAAGAAAGATTGTAAAGATGAGCCACATCTTAAAAACTGGAACTATCCTAGGGAAATTGGATTTCTACTGGAATATGCGATTATTTCTGTCATCCTAGACCCCTAACCTTTAAAATGAATGATTATTTATCAAAATCGCTCAAGCCTTTTTTTTATTATTTCAGTAATCGTACATGGGATTACCAAATTATGTATATAGATGTAAGGTTGAGTTTATTTTGGCAAGTGAACATACTTCTGCGTTGGCATAATATTCACGTTGATTTCTAAAGGGATTTACTCAGAGGATTGAGGTCATGCCTACTTTCATATCGTCAGATTCTACAAAATGGAATACATCAAACCTTGCCGCATCATATATAAATATATAGTTTTATTTTTTGAATATATTCAAAAACTATATACTTCGCAATCATATCAGAAAATTTATTCCTAACTTTAACTCAACGACAAGACATGTCTCGCAATATAAGGATTTGCTAGGGAACTGGGGGTCAAAGTTCAAATCTTGGTCAGGTTCACTGGCGTGGGATGGGGGTGATTTCTTACGTGTTATTTATTTATGTGATTTTACTACACTCCCTCCAAGCTAACGTGTATGCATTTCCTTTGATTTGCATAAAAATGATCGATGGTAAGGCATGGCTAACAAAACAATACACTTAAATAGTATAACTTCTGTGTATCAAAGTATAACTGAGAGTAAAGCGTATTCAATCCTTCTCAGGTACCTCAGTTCATTTCCAGCCAAGGAGAACAATTAGACTGTCGCTTATGATTGGATGTTGGTGGAGTGAGCTATAAAATACAATAGCTACCAAATTCGATTTTCCGTAAGGAAAAGTCCTTTCATCAATAAAACCAGAAAGGTTTAGTGGGAATTTATAATGGCCATTGGAGATATTATGCATAAAATCCCCACATGCATAATTATAATGAAAATATGCTTTAAATAAAATTCACACTAAATTAAACTCATGTATTAATAAATAACTTTTTTTTTGTTCACAGCATTTAATACATTTTACGTCCAACCAAATAAATACATTAAATGAGGTAGATACTCAGAAAGGGATATTTAAGAGGCATGCACCTTCATCTGCGTGTAAGGAGAGTGGAAAACCGTTTAGTAAAAAAATATCCCTCACTACATACAGCCTCGTTTCAAACGCCAACCTCCTCATCGCCGGTAGTTTATTCCATTGCTGCGAGGGTGACGCCTTAGACCGTTCAACCCTCAGACGCACTAATTGTCTCGGTGTCTTACATTTTATGAGCGCCCTGTAGACGCCCGCCTGCCTATCTTGCTCTGGTGCTGCCTGTCACGGTAATGCAGTTAATGCTTGTTTTGCTTGCTACTTGTCGCTGTACAGCCGGCGACGTGATAAGTGGATGTGACATGTGTCTTTGCGATGGTCTCCCCCCGTCGCGCCACCTTCGCGAAGGGGCGTGGCCTAGAACTAAACGAAAGATAGAGAGAGAGAGAAGATAGAAGGAGAGGGAGAGTAATGGACATATTAAAATAAATCTAGAGAAATGTTCTCTATTGAGTGGCATGAGGTGTTTCCAGGGTAAAGAGAGTAAGTTAAAAATATACATGTTAATGTTCTCATCTTTCTGTTCTGTAGAACATTTATTGGTAAGTTATAAAAATAAATACATTCCAATTTGAGGTATGTACGGATAGCCAAAGTATGATTCGTTAATTGGGGCTCATGTGGGTAATAACATAGTATGCACCATTGTAATAATAATAATAATAATAATAATAATAATAATAATAATAATAATAATAATAATATTACATATCACCACTCCTCATGCGTGATAGCCCCAACATCACCCTTCCCTTACCTCATTAGTGTAAATATGTGAACAGCCCAGACCATATTACTACCTCATGTGGCTAGTGTAAATATGCGGAAAGCTCTATCCTCATTCCTACCTCATGTGGCTAGTGTAAATATGCGGAAAGCTCTATCCTCATCCCTACCTCATGTGGCTAGTGTAAATATGCGGAAAGCTCTATCCTCATCCCTACCTCATGTGGCTAGTGTAAATATGCGGAAAGCTCTATCCTCATCCCTACCTCATGTGGCTAGTGTAAATATGCGGAAAGCCCAATCATAATCCCTACCTCATTAGTGTAAATATACGAATAACCCATATCTCATCCCTACCTCATTAGAGTAAACGTGAGGATGGGCAAACCCGAATTGCGCCAGTAATTAAGGGATTTAAAAATGTTCACTTAACCCGGACCCGAATTGCGCCAAGTCTAATTCAGGTGGACGAGGGGGATGAAATAAACAAACACCAACGCAAACAAGCTCTCGCCACGTCTTGTCTTCCCTTCCTTAGATAGTGGAATGTAAAAACGTCCTAAGAGCCCCCAACAAGATCTGTATTAGCATTTCTGACATAAGTCTGGCCAGTATTAACAAATTATCTCGGCAACGGTAACTGTCCAGATGTGTAATTGTTTTATTTTTGTTTGGGTTTTGTGTGGACTGTGCTATTAGCGATAATTATTGATATGGAAAGGATTTATAGTGAAAGAGGGAAATATCCGATTGTCTATAGTAATTATACGTATCGACAGGTGAATCAATTGAATTTGAGAAGGGAAGAGAGGTGGAGATGCACTAAAAAGGACTTTAAGGGCAAAATATTCACACTTGGAGGGAATATTTTCTCGCGGATTGAAGATCAACACAACCACGAACCACTACTTGATCAAGAGTTGAACAGAAAATGGATCAGCAACGCAGTTAAGAGGAAAGCTGAGGCGATTGAAGTAAGGCCTTTAAGGTTGATTCACAAAGAGGTACCTACAGAGAAAAAACTATTAAAACATTGACCCGCAAGGACATGAAGTGTTTCAGGAATAACAAACTACCAAATTTGCCTAAATCTTCCGACGAAATTCAATTCACCTTAGATTCAATTGAACTAAATACTATTCTAGATGAAAATATTTTGTTAAAAAAAGCAAAAAAAGAGAAGGGGGTTGTGATATTTTCTTGTGACTCAAATCTTAAGTATTTGTGTCAGAATGATATTATGTTAATGAATGGCACCTTTGAATAAGAACCGAAATATTTTCTTCAGCTTTTTACTGTACACATGTGTTTCAAAGGGTCACACATACCTCAGGGTCTTTTGCCAACTTAAAGAAAAGAAAAAGCAGAGCTACATTGACGTTATGAGAATCCTAGACGAGTGCGAGAAGAGACAACTTCACCTTCAACCTTTATACATTGTGATGGATTTCGAGCAAGCACTTAAGGAGTGCATCGTGTCAACATTTCCACAAACCAAGATAGTAAACGAAACAATTTTATTTTACAACTTTACATAACTACTGCTATAATTTTTGACTTGATTATTATACTTTTCACTGTTGAATATATATATTTTTTTTTTGCATTGCGTTTTACTTCTTGTTTGAGTTATACCTTTATGTGCTAATTATAATAGTGGGCTTTGGGATGAGATAGGTTGAATGTAGAAAAACGGAATCCGAATTTGCCTGGAGGGGTGGTGGAAAACCATTTAGGGTAAACCACCTTCAGTTCACTCGACCAGGATTAGAACCCCAACTACCCACTCATTGGCTTAAGTAATTTTGTTCAAAGTGTATATCTGGGGAATTTTTTTAAATGATGAACATGATTGTATAATTGATCATAAAAAAATTGAACTATGGGCAGTTTACTAATGACTAATTTTAAAAGAATTTGAAATTTATCAAAAATAGCTTTATCAATTTTGATTAAAACATACATCTTTGGTATATTTAAGATGACAATTAATACCGTATACTTGGTTTTGGGGGCAAAGTACTGTTAAGGGTAGTTTACTGATGACAAGTTTTCAAAAATTCAAAATATTTTGAAATTATTTTTAACGATTTTGTTAATAGATAGATTAAGCTCTGTGAAGTATGTGACCCTCAAAAATCCTTTGTATGACTTGTTTTTAATTTTATTTTTGTTATTATTATTATACTATAATTTAGCTTTCTTTTAGCAATTATTGACAATGTTTTTAATATGGAAATTTTGCTGTTATGTTATAATGTTAGATCTTGTTTTATATAATTAAATATAGTTAATTAAATAATATTTTTTGACTTGTGTCCTTCTTACCACCAGCCAAAGCATTAATATTGGTTTATGTCCACAGTTGGCGCAATTCGGGTCCGGTCTTGCGAAGGGGGGTTTTGGCGCAATTCGGGTCCGGTCTGGGGGGGCACTTTTAAGCTCTTGGCGCAATTCGGGCAAGCCCGTGAGGATAGCCATGACCGGAAGTACAAGAAACACGTGCTAATGTGTTTTATTTTCGGGGTCACGGTGCACTTATATATGCTCACAACTTAGGACAAAACCCCCACCGGTATGCTCACAGTCTAGTCGTCAAGCTTGTCTAATATTGTTTACAAATGAGGGTAAGGTTGGGGTTCAAATCCCAACTGTGTCTGTTGAAAGTGTTATTTATCCCATAAACTGTTTATCCAGCCTTCCACCAATCAAATGCTAGCGCATCTTTTCTCTACAAAACTCTACCAGCTCAAGTTATACTCATATTAATTAATCACACTTATGTGCTAGGAATTAGGAAGGTAGAATTGAGAGGAGATCTACCTGTATTTGCTTGGAGTGAGAGTGGGATAAAAAAATAAACTCACTACACTCAGCCGGGATTTTAACCCCAACCCCCCCGTGTCATTGGCAAACCAGACTAATTACTTGACATTTATACCTCGGGGCCACAGGTGCGGGTGATGCGGGTACAATGCCTCTAAACTCCATCCTCCTCATCCTTACCTCCATTAGTGTATTTTATTTAGAAGGGCATCGCTCTACCCGTTCGGTTTGAACGCATGTGAAATAATTACGCAAATGTGTCAGGGATGAGGCCGGTTCAATTTAGAGGAAGTGTACCAGCATTCGCGTGGAGGGAGTGTTGAAGAACATATAGGAAATACCACCTTAAGTGCAGTGTAGTCTATTTCAAGAGTGACGCCTTAGATCCAGCGGCCACGGTTGGAGGTATTTCTTAGTGTAATCAAATGCGCAGGGCCTGCCTGAGAAAGATGGGTTGGGTTGAAAGGGTGGGATGGGTGGGAGGGAGATGGAAGTGTTAGAGCCAAAATTTCCCCGAGCTATAAATAAACACTATTTCTTTATGCTTCACAATATATATATTTTTATATTCAGTTGGTATAAGGTATATTATCCCCGAGATTTTCTTTATGACCCCCGGTATTAATTTTATCCTTGGTGATTCGGTTTTCCTTCATCTTTTCTCCCGTCACCCCCCCACCCCCTTTTCATCCACCAACCATGTGCTTTTACTTTTCCTCGTCGTCCTGTATTATTTTCATTCATTTAAAGCCATTTCGAGGGAATGTCTCCCAAAGTGACGTCTTCCTTAGAGGCGGTGTAAAGGCAAGAGTGAGAGAAAGAGAAAGGAACACGCTCGGAAAAAGGGGGTAGAGTAGATGTGGTGGATGAGGGAGGGTGGAGAGGCCATGACGCAATATTGCACGAGAAGTGGCACGAATATTAATATTAAAAGAAAAAATATCCCTGCATAGCTATTACAACAAGTTTTTATCGGAGGATCAATTAACGAGTGAGGAGATATTTGTTCCTCCCTCCCCCTTCACAACCCTTAGACTAGACTGACGATGATGGGAAGCTTGAGGTTCGAATCTCGGTCGGGTGTAGTGAGGGCGGTTTTTCCCCCTCAAACTCAACGCAAATGCGGGTACACTTCTCCGAAATATATCCATCCTAATCCCTAAAACCATTAGCGTAATTAGTACATAAGCTTATACTCCAAACGGTTAATAAGACGCGGTGATAAGAAAACAACAACAAAACACTATGTTATTTCATTCAGGCTCTTTGATGGAGTGTTTCTGCAACAATTGATATTATTTAGTTTCACAAATCATAAGTGTTCTTGGAAACTCTCTATTTTATGATAAAAGAGAAAGTCTGTGGTGTGCATCGTAACATTTATTTTAACTATAAATTAGTGATATAATTATTTAAATATGAATAGATAGAGCTAGAGATGCTTTTATTTTAAATTGTAAATTGTATAGTACAAAACGTATATAAATATATATAAATCTGTCTCGGCTTTCCAATCACCCGCCTCTTAGGCACCATTTAAACAGTATAATTATCCTTCATTGAGGTTATGGTTATCCTCTGATATCGTGGAGGAACGTCAAGTCTTTATGGTGCCAGTAACAATCAAGATGAATGGCTGAGATCCCACTCAAATGTTATCACTTTAATGTGGGTTCAGTTACGGACTAAATCCGCGCGAATTCTAAGATTGGCGAACCATTTAAATTTAACTCCCTTTCTCAAGCTTTTACTTATTTGATAGATACAATGAAACGCCCACTTGAGACTAAGGGAGTGTAACGAAGTAAAACGTTTTTAGTTAAGGAAAGAGTTTTATTTTATTAGACATGAAATACATGAATGGTTTCTCTTGAGTTGTAATGAGTGCTTGGTCTGTAGACCTTTAAGTTCTGAATAAAAGAGACGCGAGAAAAGGTCAGTGTTTCTGCAGTTTTTACAGCAAAATATTTTATGGCAAAAAAAAATATTACTCCAGTAGAAACATAGAGCTTAATTTTCTTCACATGGTGATATCAAGAGTTGTTGATTATCTGTCATGAGAACAGCGGCATTAGATGAGAAACTTTTTAAATGAAGAAAACGAGTTGTCATCAAATATCAGGACATCCTTGACCGGTATTCAATAACTGTTGAGGTCACCATGTGAAGTAAATTAAATTCTATACTTCTACTGTAGAATTATTTGATTTATTTTGAACCAAATCATGTTTTATCATAAAAACTGCAAATTCCCACCCTTGACTCGCGTTCCCTACATCCTCACCTTAAATTTAAAAGAGTTTGCAATGTACTTTTGGAATAAAAATGGTATATTATTAATATTAAGCACTACCCTCATTGGTGGGATATGGTGTCAACCTCGTATGGGATGGTTTGCCGGTGAAGGTGAGAACGAGGATCGAATCCCAGATTGGTATATTAAGTTGTGTTTTTTCCTAAATGGTTTTAACATATCTTCCCACGTAAAATGTGGATACATTTTCTCTAAAATATAATATTCCTCACCTCTACCTTGATTTATTCGGACATCTCGGATGGGTAAATAATACGTTGTAAAAAATGGCATTCCTTAAAAAAGATGTATTTTTAAGTATTTTTTTAAAACAATAATAGTTGTTGAAAAATAAAATACCAAAGTGAAATAAACTAGTTTGTGTCTAAACAAATTAATAACTCGCATCAGTTGCCAGGGGGTTTTGACAGTCTATTTCCATGCTGATGCTGGTGCAATTTCTTTAATAATTGTAAACATTTCTTATGTCGAGCCATTAATAGCCCTTGTATATAAAGTGGTAGTTAACAAATTAAATTGATCAACCAAACCATATTAACTATTAAATAAATAAAATAGAATATGCGCTAGTTTGTGTTTTAGCGCTAGAGCTCCAAAACTCAAAGATCAAGCTTGGTTTGAGTACTAAGAGAAATCTGAAGGCACGCACCTTGGGATTATTTTTATTTTGTTACTTTCTCTCGACCTCTCAGAAAGAAGTATTGTGATAGTAAAAAAAAATAATCTAATTTGATATTTTGGTGGACCTCAACATTTCATGAACCCTAACCACGAAAAAGTTGTTTGTGCGTGTGTGTGTGTTTTATCTCGGCCTAAAACAGAAACGAATTTACTGATCAAGCTAAAACTTGGTATCTAAGGTTCTACAAGGTTCTACAGAGGAGTTTTAGGAATTAGATAATCAACCCTAAATTTAAGGGTTGTTTATTTAAGAGTTAAAAGAAAATAAAGGTGATTTCTCGTAATCGGCGTTGAAGATTTTTATTAAAATTTGTATCTAGGCATGATTCAATATTACAAACAAAGTGGGCCATCTCATTTTCCCGGGGAGATGTATTAGAAAGTAATTTTCACTGGTGTATATCCTCGATGTTGATCATATATCTACAATTTTTTTATATAATTATGAAATAATTTATAGTTGTAAAGTTGTAGAGCTATTGAAAATAAACAACTTTTATTTTAAATATTTTCCTATAAAACCAATAGTTTCCGAGCTATAAGCAAATGTAGATATGAGAAAATGGAGAGTTGATTCTTTTGCTTTTTAGCAGACAGAGATGTTCTTTAATTTCTCAATCGGTTTCTGTAATAGTCCATATCATTTAATTTAAGTTCTCTCGTGAAATGTGATACTCTTTTTACATAATGTTTCTTCGACAGTGTTTATTATTTGGTTTAACATATTTAACGAGTTTTAAGTAGCTATTTCCACTTTAAGGTAGAGAAGTAAGAAAGTCTGTGAGGTGCAAATTACCATTTATTTATATTTATTTACGAGACTGGCACCTTCAAACATGTGAGCGACGTTAAATTCAATATCAATACACTGTCTAATATAGTACAGCAAAACCCAGTTAGAAGGAACACCGTTAGTACCAAATTCTGAAAAAACCCAAACACACTTTTCGGAAAACAAAGAAAAAAGATTAAGTCAAATGAAATATGTTTTATTGGTTAAAGAGTTAAAAGAGAATAATTGTAAGAAACCTGATATTTGATGATAAATTCTTAATATTTACCTGTTGTAGTTAGCACAATGTGTTTTCTGGTTTATAAAAATAATTACAGTACATATTTAGTTTCATACATCTGTTAAATAAATAAAATTTGACTAAACTCATTCAACTGTAATTTAAAATTCGTGAACATACTGTATCCCTGTATTCTTCCGCTTAATCCAAATTTTCGCTAATCCGAACAAACTCCGGTTCTAATAGTTTTCACTAACAAGGTTCTAGTGTATTTTTTATCTAACTTGATCACAGAAAAAACATCATCTTCCAATCCAAAGATTAACTACAAGCAACATTCAACTAGGAAATCAAAAGAGAAATTAGATTTAAGTTTGGTGTGTTGTTTCGTATTCAAAGTGATAGGTAATATCTTTATTGAATTGTATCTACATCTTATAAGTGTAAGTTGATAAACCAATTTTTGGTAATTGAAATTACGAGCAAATGGCTAATACCTATTTTGGCAAACTTACATTCATTTTAGAAGTTAGTGCTTCAGAATGGTGGCAAAAATAACAGATTCCAATGAAAACCCGATTCTCCCAGTTTTGATGCTGTGTACGCTATGTAAATCACTATGGAAACCCTGATTTGTGTATGATTGTATATTGATAAATCAAATAGTTCTTTTGTCTTGTTCTGATTTGTGTATGATTGTATATTGATAAATCAAATAGTTATTTTTGTCTTGTTCTGATTTGCTAAGAAATTAAAAATATTGCACCTCACAAAACTGTCAAGTTTTTTCCTTAGCGCCGCGTCTTACTACCCGCTCGAGTTATACGCCTAAGTACTAATTACATTAATGTGTTGGGGATTAGGCAAATTGAATTTTAGAGGAGGTGTGCCCGAATTTGCGGGGAGATAGAAAGCGGAAAACATTTAGGAAAAAAACACCCTTAGTACACAATACCGGGATTTAACCCCGAACTCCCAGTCTTCCGTGATCTAGCTATTGTGAGAGTGATGCCTTAGACCATGTTTTCACTGAAGTGGGTTGTTAAATGTTTATATATATATAGATAGCTGAGAGAGGGGTCGTTTTAAAGTTCTCAACGTGGTGTGAAAAGGTCTAAATATAAGTTTTGCTTGAAATTAAGCACAGAAAGATCATAAATATATAGAAATTTGACAGGATTTGACAAGTAAACCTTTAACTAGAGAGTCTATTGAAGCCTAATTATTCTTTATATAACTTTTCTCGATAAAAAGTTTTGAATACTATTTAGCACGGAAGTCTACAGCCATTGCTGTAATGATCCACTGGTTAATTTATATTCGTACATATAGATAACTCATTAAAAGACATCTGAAACTTTAGAGTAGCGAAGAAAAAGATTACATAGATAAAATATAATGTATATTTGTGTGTTGACATTGAAACTTCAAGACCAGTTAAATTTGCATGAATAATTAAGAAAACTTCGGTGTATTTTTTTCAATCTTACATTTGTTCAATGTCTAACACATTAGACTGCTCGATCACAGGTACGGGTAGACCCGAAACCCATAAACTTTATTACGAATTTCCACAAAATATTACGAGCCTGAAGACTAAAAACTTGAATCACGTGATAACTGATTTGTGATATTAGTAAGGTATCGAATGATTGATCATTATCAGAATGTGATGTCTAATATCCATATTGGTTAATATAATCTGTTGAAATTTATCACAGTGAAGAAATTTCAAACTTAAATGAAAATAAATTTTACAAGACTGAAAAATTTAGCCGGGTAACAGTGGGCCCTTGCAGCTAGTAATCAATATATAACTTGAATAAATTTGTATTATTTTGAATTTTTTTAAAACACGTTTTTAAGTTTTCTTCATTTTAAGTATTATTAATTTTTTTTGCACTATTACTTAGTAAAAAAATAAATTAGTTACTGTTAGTAGATACATAAAAGTCTATTATTAATCGGGAATTTTAATACTAATGTGAACGTTTTTAGGTTTTAATCCTTTCCAAAAGCTGAAATTTAATATTAATGTTTATGATTAGGTTCTGTGGCTAGTTATTAAGATTAATAATGAATTTATCCACGAGAGAGTGAGGTACAGGGAGTACATGAGATAGTAGAGGAAGTAAGACTTAGATGGTATGGTCATGTAATGAGGATGTTGGAGTACATGAGATAGTAGAGGAAGTAAGACTTAGATGGTATGGATATGTAATGAGGACGGAGGAGGAGAGGATGCCAAAGAAAATGTTGGCAATGAACTTTGTAGGAAAAATACCTCAAGGGAGGTCAAGAAAGAGATGGTAGGAGCAGATAACAGTGTTCAATTGAGAGGATAAGACTGGAAGAAATTAAAGGAGGAAGAATGGTGGAAGTATAGAGGAGGATGGAGGCATTTTACTAAACTGACCTGGCCACAGGCTGGAAACAGTTGACGACGATGATAATGATGATGATGGTTAGTTATGGATTGGTGCTAGTGAATAACAAATATAATGGTACCACAAAAATTCATTTGATATAATTTTAACTTTAAGGAATCTTGTTCCATTTTTGTTAAAATAATCAAATCTTTTCCGTTCGGGTATAAAATCCATCATCGATGAGCTCAAATTTTTATGAGATAGTAAAAAAAAGGGTGTTGAGAGCTTCCTTATAAGTTTTTGCAGACCTGAATGTTAATACGACGCAATGTACTTACCATGGTATTTTTTTTCTTCTTCTTGATGAGTTTTAAGCTTATTGAAATCTATTGAAGTATGTGTGATAAAACCCACTTATTTAATAATACATTCCCTCATGTCAGTACCCTAATTCAATTCATTTTTCACGCGACCACGTGATTAAATACGTCCAGCTCGAGAGGTTGAGGTTCAACTACCCGCCATAATTACGCAAATTCAGGTGCACCTTCTTTAAAAAAGCCTCCTCCTCTCCCCACCTTGGATCAATTCCTTAAAAGCCTTGATCTTGAACCTCATAATTAACTATAGTAAACCTGCGTTCGTTATCGCATAGTATGAAGTTTTTTTTTATCACTGCGTCTTATACGCATATATGATAATTACTCTTAATG
Organism: Timema bartmani; assembly: GCA_902151455.1. NCBI lineage: Eukaryota > Metazoa > Arthropoda > Insecta > Phasmatodea > Timematidae > Timema > Timema bartmani. Next base: position 130,938 of record CABFWB010000391.1, on the reverse strand, counting down.
GTGTATGGATGAGAAAGGAAACATTTTATAGGTAATCTACCCGCACTTGCGTGGAAGGAGAGTGAGAAATCATTTAGGAAAAATCACATTCACTTGGCCCGACCGGAATTGAAGCCCCGATCTGCCGGTCTTGAGCAGTCTAAAACTTGATTCACATGTTCTTTTAAAAAAACTTACACGAGTTACAATTTTACACCCTGTTTGTTAACCCACAATGCTTTGCAACGAAAACTTAAAACAGCTGATTATAAATAAATCCAATATTATAGGAGACAAACATATCTTTTAGATTATTGTCACAATGGATTTGATTAAATATACTTTATTGTGTATTGATAAAAAATCAACACAAAACTACGACACACACACACACTTTTCATAGATGAGTTATTTCAAATCATTCCACAACTGTATAAACAGCTTTTTAATTGTATTTCGTTTTGAAGGCACATGAGCGCATTGAGTTTTTCATAATAATTTTTAAATTTATTTGAGGTACTTAACGTGCACTCTCTGTTCTGACTGATTATATCAGCACACGACCTACAAACTAACTTAAATCTATAAAAGACCCAACATTCAGGCACAGTCCGTTAATTCTTCACTGTGAAAGGGTAAGTACACATTTCACCAATGATAAATTCTTTGGTTTGCTGGGAATAGACAGACACGGTACCAATTGAGCTAAGGTGTCAGAATTTTTTTTATCAACCTGTCAATGATAACCTTGCATTATTTAACAAATGATAGCTAGTAGTTTTTTCAGCTATTGCTTCTCATTTGATAGTTGTCATCTTGTTTATTATGATAGCAATGTCTAGATATAAACGTTAAAAAATCGTTAGAGCGAGTTTTGAGAAAATAGATTTTTTTCTCTTTTTGCCCTTAAGTAAACTACCCTTAATTTTAGGGTTGGATGTCTAATTCCAAAAAACCCTTGGGAGGACCTTATGAAAAACCCTAATATCAGGTTTTAGACCAATCGGTAAAATAGTTTCGGTTCTAGCTCAAGGTACAGACAGAAGACAGACAGACAGACAAACGGACAAATATGCGGCATTACGAAAACAATTTTTTGGTTTCAGGGGGTCATGAAACGTCAACATTTATCAAATTCTCGAGTTCGATTATTTTGACGATTATAATACTTTCTCTCCGAGGTATCGAGAGAAAGTAAAAAGTAATTTGGTTCATACATACATTGTCAATTATTGAGCCTGACTAAATATATATAAATAAAATGTTTTATTATATTTTTATGAAACATGTTTTATTGAAGCTAAATGAAATCGGTCAAAAAGCCAAGTGTTAAAAAAACAACGTATTTTGGTATATTTGGGTTGAAGAAAGACAAAAAATAAAATAAGAAATTACTTAGATGAATGTCTAACTTATATTATAATTTAGACATCACCCTTTAATCAATGTAAAAGTTAAGAGCGACACAAACAGACAAAATAGTTACATTAGTCCCTTTTCCTATCGTCTATCGACTTCTTTATTTAATGCACCGAATGAAAATATGATAACAACCGTACAAGATAAAGGATAAACAAGTATTTATTTGATCAATTTATTTTTATCAAAAGGAAACGAAGGAAAAAACAAAATCCCTACCAGGATAAAGTAAGTAGGAGTGAAAAAGGAAGGCAATGATAAAGGGATAAAAAGGCGGCAAAAAGTAGAAGTAACAAAAGACGGTGGGGCAGGGTGGATTGGGGGAGGTGGGGGGGTAGAAGAGGGTAAGATTGAGGAAGTGATATTAAAATGGAGACAGGAAGAAAGAGAACCAGGGATAAGTAGGGATTTGTGAGGATAAATAAGTAACAAGGGAAGGTGGGATGAACGGAGGGTGGGGGATAGGGGTGGAAAGGGAAGGGAGGGAGGTAGTAAGAGTCCTTAGGGAAGAAATGTGGCTGGAGATTAAGAGACCGAGGAAGATGTATTGATGTCGGGCGTTCAACCAGCTTCTCTCAACAGGGCTGAAGGAGGTGCGTCTTCTACCACTTTGAAGAATCAACACACTATTTGGCTCGTTTTGGTCCAGGGAAGCTCTGAAAGTGGCTCGCCTGGGAACAGTTTTCTCATACAAAATATATGGTCATACAAAATAAATATAAAGAAGACTCTCAACTTGTACTAATTCATATTTACGAGGTATAAATACAATATTGCCACAGCCCTGAGCTAGATTTGGTTGTTTATTTTGAATTTCATAACTTTATTGGACCTACGTGACTGAAAGCGCTGGCTTAGCAAACCTGATGTAATGAATTAGAAAACATTAAAAAGGAATGCTGACTACTCATAACAAACTTACACTAGTTGTGGAGTAGTGAGGCCAGATCGGGCTATAAAAGTCTTTGTTTCATTAACATCGGAGCTGCCCGACGCCGGACTATAACAGGTTATATCTTCGTGTCATCAGTAGCACTTGTGCTTAGAGAACAACCTTCAAGCCCAGGGTCCCAATTTCAAGTTCTGTAGGGGTCGTTCCATTAGTCCAAGTTTTCTCGACTAAGCCAGTTCTTCCACGGTCGCACACGTCCAAGTTTTTATATTTCTTTTATATCACATTTTGTATAATTATTAGTGCTACTATTAAATCAAAATTAGAAACCTTTAGTATAATTTCTAACCCAACCAACTACCTTGCCACCGACCCTACCCTTTCTCGCAAGCTACCCTGACAGATCTTGCATACGGGAAGGGAGACGGAGTCAATATTTCGATATATTGTGAGAAAAAATCTTAAGATTCTGATGAAAATGAACTTTTTGTATATCTAAGTATATGTAGGCATATATGTATTAGTGTGTATATTTATAGGTATGATAAGTAAATATAATATTAAAATATATTATACAATAATTTTAAACATTTTCAAATAATGTCAAAATTTTCAAAATTCAGCTATAATAAACTACTATAAAATGATCTGTTTGAAAAGTCAAACAAATATATATATATATATTGTAAAAAGCTTACCAAAACCCATTTTGAACCAAATCATTTAAGCTATTTAAAAAAAATTAAATTAAAAAATAAATCGATCATAAGTAAACTACCCTTAAACAAAGATTAATGTGTTATTTGAGAGGATCACTAGACTAAANACCATACTTTCTCTACCTGTAAGATAGAGAGAAAGTAAAAAGGTCATGTGGTATAACCATATTACATCTGAATATCAAGTTTAAACAAAATCCATCAAATGGTTTCAGGTCTGTGGCAAGAGACCAACACATGGGAACAGCAGATAGTATTGTAAGATACAATTTTTTTGCTTCGGGGCACATAAAACGTAAAGAATATTCATCTCAAGGTAGAAAATTTTCGCGATTAAAACCAAGTTTCATTTTAGATGTAGGTAAAAATGCAATTGAACGATTTTTTATTTGTAGATCCTTATACCATTTGATATTTTTTGTATCCATGTCTTATCCCTAATATGAGCTATTCACGTATCTACACTAATAAAGTAGGAACTAGAAAGACAGAGATTTACAGGAATTGTACCTCAATTTTCTTGGAGAAATAGTGGGAAATTATTTAAGACAAAAACATCCTAGTACACTCAGCCGGGATTCAAATTTTGTCCTCCTCCTTCATTAGAAAACCAGAAAATATGAAAATATCTGGCTATTACCAACTTAAGAGCCCATCTCACCCCACGGATAACACCTAGCTCAGATATAGTTAACAGCTCAAAGCATTCGAGGATTGGAGCGTTTTTAGATTTTCTTCTTTAGAAAAAAAACCCTGTGGAATTTAGATCAGTGAAATAATTTTACTATTTAAAATATAAAATAAATATTAAATAGTAAATTCATCTCAACCTCACTGTTATCAAGATAAGAGTGCAATAAACTGAACTTTAATATGTTTTTATGGCTCGAATGTGATTGTGTATTTAATATCGTGGTTAATTGGACATGAGATGGGCTCCTGAACGAAGACAAATAAAACCAGATAGGAATGGAGATTAGGAGCAAAAAAACAAAAAATAAGTCAAACCATTTCTAGTGGTTTCGGTATAATATATCAAAAACAGTTCTCTTGGTTATTATGAAATATACTAGCTGAATACCAAACATTGAATGGAAGTTGCTTACCGTCGAAAAGCACTTATATTGTAAAATAACTAAAAATTTGGGAAATCTTAAGTATTTTTTCTTTTTTTAGATGAACAGTTTTGATGGTACCCACCATAAGCAAAATTCTTCTTCCTAGTAATAACATTTTAAAAACTCCGAGAAGAGATCTAAAAAACTCTTCCACCCCGTTATTCTTCTTTCATAGCTCCTCGGTGGGGGTTGATAATTTTGCAGGAGGGTGAAAAGGTGGGGTTGGAAAGGAGTAAAGCGCGAGAGTTGGTGGAAGGGTGGGGGGTGGGGGGGGGTAGGTCAG
>CABFWB010000391.1:96237-126455 GCA_902151455.1 Timema bartmani | reverse complement strand
TGAAGATTAAGATGCCATCGTCGTGTCTCGCTCTTTTGATTGCCTCTGATGAGGCCTTCCCTTGGATTCTCTCTCCTTCATTTTAACCGGGGATTACATGACGCTTCGGTAGGGGGAAACGGAATAAGATGCAGAGACGTCGGAAGAGGTCGGGTGGAAGGGAGGAGAGGTAGGGTTGAATTGGTCTACTGAGGGCGAGGGTTTAAAATCCTGCTCTCAAGCCTTTCCCCTCCCCATCACCCATAACCCCTACTGACACGAATAAAATCCCAGCATTCCGTGTGAGACAGTGATTTTCCTTTCCCAAGTTTCATTTTGAGCAATATCTACTCCGTTGACATCTGTTGCAGAGGTTTGTACGTCGCTAACATCCATCGTGATCCATATACATGGGGCGACGTTTCCGTATTTGATTCAGTAGATAAACCAGTACCGAGATGATAACAGCTATCACGAATAAAGCTTTAATTCACACGTTTGCTGAAAATAGAAAGCAAAATCTGAGCAGTAGTTAGCACAATTTAAGTTGATCCATGATTCATTGCAACGCTAACTTAAAACGGCTGATTATCAACATATTCTATTTTATAGTGGATGAATATATTTTTAGATCATTCTCCCAATGGATGTTTTCAAAATTAATTATAACGCTGTGTTGTGGCACAATCCAATACATCAGTATACACGCTTTACATTATCGGGTCATTTCGATTCTTCTCACAGAGGACAATGAAGCAGTCGGATAGCTTCTGACTATAGAGCGCATGCATTGTCAAATGTGCATGCACATTGATTTTAGTTGGCTGGTTCTGATATTTGATTGGTTCTTCTATGTCGAACATCTTGGGCAGAGCGGATGAAGTAGAGATGAGTTGAGCTTTGGCAGAACAGCTCACGCCGATTAAGCGGAAATCTTATAATTGGCTTAGAGCTTATCAAATGACCACGTTTTTGTTCTGAGCTAGTTTTTCGGTGAACGTGTGAATCCACAGTTAGACAGAGAGGTAACTATGATTGAAAATACGACGTGCATTCGCATGCTCATTTTTTAAAATTTTATCCTTGTTTGTTTAATATTTAATGCTAACAACTAAAATAGAAATAATTTCAAAAAATTGCTTATGTACTTATAGATCAAAAGTTAATACATATTTTTAAAAGATCTATGCATGTATCAATAGCATACATTTATTATTAAAACCACTTTCTCTAAACATATTTCCAAAACAAAGGTATTTTGGTTTTACTTTTGTCTTAAAGAAAACACTGTTAAATTTGTTTATTTAAGACTACTTCTATCTCTTTTGCACACGTGTCTGTTCCTAAACATAGTTGAAAATTGGATTATCAAGACCAGGAGCTTACAACTTTTATGTACAGAGGGCTACAACTGAATCCACGAGCTTAGCGGCAGGATACATAGGCCAAGGGACGGAAGTAAATATGACTCACGTAGATTCGCAAGCTAATATAAAAAACAGCTCGTAATTATGTTTATTACTGAATGAACAGCAGTTGGAGCGTTCATGGATTTCCCACACGCAAGTTAAAGCTTTCCGTTCCTCGACTAAAAACAAAAATTTTACTCCGGTGAATTACATTTTCGAGAAACTTCGCGGGCCACTAAAAAAAGGTATCGTGGAGCACCAGTAAGAAACTCCTGATCAAGAGCATGCTGTGTTCAATCAAATAAATTAAGAATAATTAACTAATCTCTATTGATTGTCGCGCGGACAAAAACGTGTCTACTTTTAACACTGGCACCCATGATATGCCAAAATTGGCAGCTAAAGAACACACTGCAGACTATTGACATATTAATATATGAAAGTACGTTTTGTAGAATTTTTATATTTCAGGTCAAGATTCGATTTGACTAAACAATCCAACTGTCCATTATTTTCTTTGTCAAATTAAATGATAAAAATAAGCCTGGCTCACACATTAATTAAACTTACAGAAAATAACATTCTCTGCACTGCTTTAATGAAGTAGTAATTCAGACGTTTGTTTAAACAGCTGATTGCCTTCAAGTTTAACAAAAAAAATCTAGCTTACGATTCTCTAAGTTTATTAACACCTGAGTCTGTTTACTTTCCCCGGCCCTTCCGAGCCCACATTGCTTCTTGTGGACCACCACAGAATGGTTGGAGGCACGCCCATACAGACAAGGACATACCAGACCCTCAGCCTTAGGGAAGTTTAGCTGCACTCCTTGAGCCAGATTGAGTCTATCAACATTGAGATTATTAGTGTCAACAACGCTCAGCGATAAAAGCACTTCCAAATGTGTGGTTGTTAAAAGAATCAATCACGCCGTGGAGGAACGTACTCGCTCAGTGATTCATAAGAACGTCTTTGATCCCACAATCCTCTTTATAACCCACACTCACGAAGTCCAGTCCACGAACCAACACAAACTGTGCGAAAAACTACGCCGTTAACTGCGCGGTAACTGACACTCGACAAAGGAGGAGTCAGAGTCACACACTGCTCTTTTTTTCATGCATAGTTAATAACCGTTCAGGCTATCTGCAAGTTAAAAATAATGAGGACAAAGGCGTCTTACTTACTACCTGTTCAGGTTATTCACATAATGATAATTACTTTAATGAGGAAGGAAGGAATAGGAATCATTTTAGGGGTATTCTACCCAAATTTGCGTGGAAGGATAGTGGGAAACCATTCAGGAAAAAAACCGCCCTCATCAAACCCAACCGGGATTCAAACCTCTAAATCCGCGTCATCAGCAGACAAGTACAATATGAGAGTGACGCCTCATTCAGCCACCGAAGTGGGTCCCGAACAGATACGGAAACTATTGACAGAAAATGTCGGCATGCCAATCCTTGTGTCAATTTGACAATATTATCTTCCACGCGAGATACACCCTCCGGATCCCCGTGGTTTTATTCTCAGTACACCCCTTTGGGTCTTATCTCCCCTTCTTGATTCAATGAGATAAGTCTTTGTTAGAGCGGAATGCATTGGTTACCTACATTTAATGCACAGTTTGTGTAATCGTCTAATTAAGTTTAACGGCCACACAGAGGAAGGGATCCACGACGTTACTTCCTAGGGTGGGCTTGGTACTACCAGGCTCAAAAATATTAAGGCGACTATACAATGAGATGTTAACATATTTATTGATACCTAAAAACAAGCTGAGCTTAGTTAATTATTTCAGATGTATATACTTAAAGCTTGAAGAGATTCATTGCTACAGTTATTTCTGGAATTCTACACAAGTGAGTTAAATGCATAATTTAAAAACAGAAGGACACAAAAAAATGTGCTTATAAATTTCAACACATTTTAATGGGAAACAGCAATTTCAGAAAATGAACAATTATTTTGACAGCAGTTTTTTAAGTTCTACCAACCATATTTAAATTTTTACTTTCTCCCGACATCTCGGAGAGAAATTATTGTGATTGTCGAAAAAATATAACTCGAGATGTTGATAGATGTCGACGTTTAATGACCCCCTGAAACCAAAAAAGTGGTTTTCGCAATGCCGCCTGTTTGTCTGTCTGTACCTCAGGCTAAAGCCGAAACTATTTTACAGATTAGGCTAATACTTGATACCTGGGTTTTTCATAAGGTCCCCCAGGCGGGTTTTTGGAATTTAATATCCTACCCTCAATTTAAGGGTACTTTACTGAAGGGCGACAAGAGAAACCGTCAATTTTCTCGAAATTCGTTATAATGATTTTGATTAAATTTTATATCTAGATACTTTTTTCATTATAAACAAGATGGCAATCCTCATTTTTCCATGAAAATGATTTTGAGCATACTTTTCACAATTTTCATCATTGCTCCACAACTATTTGAGATATGAAATAACTTTACGCTGTAAAGGTGTAGTACTATTAAAGATACAAATCTTTTATTTGAAATATATTTTTATAAAATCAATAATTTCTGAGCTATAAACGAAAATTAATTCAAGTCTTTGAAAATAAATTCGATTCTTATGCTCTTTGGTGGACAAAGATGTTTCTCTTTTCTCCATTTTTCTGTAACAGTGTTCCTAGTTCCTAATGCCATAGAATAAGTAACATTGTATATTATTTCATTTATGATCTTTGGTGTAATGTTTCCACATCAATGTATAGACTATTATTTCGTTTCACAAATCTTGCGAGTTTTGAGTATATGTCTATTTCAAGATAAAACTGGGAGAAAATCTGTGCGGTGCACTGTACCATTTATTTTAATAAAAGCATTTATTTGAAGATTATAATTTCAAAGTTTAAAAATATTCACTAGAGAACCTGCGTTCTATATATAATTTACGTTAGTTGGTGAATGTATGGATGCTTTAACAATTAGTTATTAAATGTAATCTATTACGTAAGCGTATAATATACTTATAAATTCAGGTATGTCATCATAAAATAATATAATATGCTTTGTTTTTTCACTCTAAATCTTTTTCTTTACCTAGATGAACATTAATATAGTTTAAAAATTCAAATTTGGTTATATGACAACAACAAAATTCTTATCTTTAACGTCAGCCTCTACTTTTATTCACATGTTTCAAAATTTACGTTTTAATACTTGCATCTTTCAATCATTGCTTCGCACCCCCTATTAATATTTTATATGTATTAGATATATCTATCAAAAGTGACAGCTCTTGATAATATGATTTGACGTATGAATAGGGGAAATTAGATCTAGTAGGTTTATTAATTTTTCATATAAGGTTCTCCCGAAGAAAGTATGAATGTATGTACACAGACATACATGTTTTAGGAATGTAATAGGCAAGTCTCATTGTAACATATTGCAACACTCGAGAAACTACTTTACAAAATATTATTAGTGAACGAATAGTTCATTTCTATCAGTCAAACAATTTGTCGTGAGAGGTAATATTTTTGTGATGAGCAGGTTCAGGCTTTACCGCCTTTTAGAGTTTTTATACGAACAAATATGTCCCAACAACACTAATGAGCATTGTCGTGTCGTGGAATGTGTCCAGGGTAAGCATGGCTTGTTAAAAAGGTGCCTGTGATATATTCTCACCCACTCAGTCCCCGTTCGACCAATGGTACATAGGCTCTGCTCAACACACCTCACATTGGAATGTAGATAGATACCTGCCGATTAAGTGTCCTATTGAGTGACAAGAAAAAATTACAGTAGGCCCTACAGTTTATACCAGCTCTGCTTATTCTGACAACACTTCATAACACGCCACTGAAAATAATAAAATACATGATAAGGTCAATAAAAGCCCAATGCCAATAAGAATAATCAACGTACCTGGAATATAGATTGATTCTCCTTTGCTCCATGTCTTATAATCAATATACCCGGAATATAGATTGATTCTCCTTTGCTGCATGTCTTATAATCAATATACCCGGAATATAGATTGATTCTCCTGTGTTCCATGTCTTACCACCTATCCGGGATATTCGCATACTTACATTAATGGAGTGGGTAATATGAAGGTAGAATTTATAAGAAGTGCATTCTCATTTGTGTCTAAGAAGAATATACCACTATACAAGGAGATAAAACACTTTAGTACACGTAACCGGTATTTGAATGCTGACCTCTCAATTAACGTCGACCAAGTGAAATGCGAGTCTAACGCCTTCATCCCTGGAACTAGCTATTACAGGGTTGTAAATATTAGTTAATAATCTTATTTTATTGTTAGATGGGACGATGCCACGTAGTCCCTGGAAAAAAGTTTCAGGATGCGAAAATAGAACTATCTTTTGTATTTCAGGTTGTGCATGATGTCATCGACTCGGATAGTAAGCCCCCCCTTCAACCCGTGCTCAGTCCTCATCACCATCATCATCGTTTCAAGAAGTAGAGCCGAAGGCGGAGAGGCATTATGCTAATACGGCATCCTGCTATTACCGTCATTGTGGTTGCGCCAACTGGTACAACGAGCGGTAAGGGAAGACCGGAGATAAAAAGAGCGGGGGAAAATAAAGGTAAACTCTTGTCAAGAAGTTGTCACTACGGACAATAATAACACTAGCCGTAATAGATTGCGTGCGGTTGTATAAGTGAACGAAACAAACGGGCTTCGAATTTGTCGGAGTGTCTTGAGCAGTCTTTTTAAAGGTGGGGTTGTAGGGAAAGCGAGTTAAGGGAAGTGTTTTTTGCAGTTTTTATATCAAAACTTTTTATTAGTCAAAATAAATCAAATATTACTCCAGTAGAAACATAGAGTTTAATTTTCTTCACAAGATGAGATCTATAGTTCTTGTATATTTGTCATGAGCATTAGATGATAAACTTTTTAAATGAAGAGAAAAAGTTGTCATTAAATTCCAGGACACCCTTGACAGATATTCAACAACTGTTGATATCACCGTGTGAAGAAAATTAAACTTTATGTTCTGTTATGACCGGTCGCCGGTTCATAGAGGTTGGGAGCGCATGCGCACATTTAAATAATACGAGAGATGTTTACTATTCTATAACTAGTTTAATAACATGGAATATAAAATTATTTACAAAAGATAATGGATGATAAATGGTAGCTGTCTGTGGGTAAACTACCCTAACTCTACAATATTCTTGCAGATGACTTAAGTTTAACAACATCCTCTGATGAAGTACCGGACACACCTGTGCTGCTGGTCAGTCAGTTTGTCCCTGGATGAACTCCGGTTCATGAACCGGCCGTTCATCCCTAACTGGAATTTATATGATCAGTACAGAAGCCATTTTCTTAAGACTAGGAATGTAATCGTAAGCTAGGCGGCCATCCTAAGTTGTAACAATACCTAGTTTCAACTATGTACTTCTGTAGCTGCACATTTTTAAATTTGAGTGTACACTCTGTTCTACATGTTGGTCACTTTTTGGCTCCCAAGATATCTGTTAGAGAAATATTTGATTTATTTTGACAAAAAATAAATAAATCTAGTTATAAACATGCAAAAACATGGCCTTTACATTACGTCCCACACACTCTCACCTTAAGGTGGTGTGGAAGAAAACGTGAGCTAAGATAAGTATTTTTGCAGTTTTTATTACAAAAAACTCATTTTTTTTGTCAAATAAAAAATATTATTCTTGTAGAATCGTTTTTAGTTTAATTTTCTACCTAAAGTAATCCAAACAGTTCTTGACCGCTGGTCATGGACATGTTGGTATTTGAACCGAAACATTTTTCTAAATAAAGAGAAAATGTCGTGTTCAAAGTCTCCGATGCCCGTGAACAGCTTTCAAAAAAATGTTGAGCTTACTATTTAGATAAAAAAAACTCTACACATCTACTGGAGTAATATTTAATTTATTTTGGCCAAAATAGGCGTATATACTTATTTTTTTCACATTTATTTGCTTAGAAATTAATTTGATAAAGGTTTAAAAAGTACATATTATTTTCACGGAATGTCTTTAAATTGAACAATTGCGTTTGCATTTTGTGGAATGAGAAACTCTGTAACAAATGATTATGCTTTTTCGGTGCTCTTTTTACTTTCTCTCGACACCTCGGAGAAAAAGTATTGTGACCATCAAAAAAATAAAACTCAAGATTTTGATAAATGTCGACGGTTCATGACCCCCTGAAACAAAAAACTTGTTTTCGCAATGTCATCTGTTTGTCCATCTGTCTGTAGCTTGGGCTAAGGCCGAAACTATTTTACCAATTGGGCTCAAACGTGGTATCTGGGGTTTTCATAAGGTCCCCACGAGGGGTTTCTGGAATGAGATATCCAACCCTAAAATTGAGGGTAGTTTACTGAAGGGCAAAAAGAGAAAACATCGATTTTCTCAAAATTCGCTCAAACTAATTTGATTAAATTTTATATCAGGACATTGTTTATCATAATAAATAAGACATCAACTCTCATCTTTTCATGAAAATGGTTTTGAGGGTACTTTACATGAGGGAAATTTTCCAATTTTGGTAATTTCTCCACAACTATTTGAGATATAAAATAACTTATCATAGTAAAAATTGTGACACTATTAACGATAAACAACTTTTATTTGAAATATAGTTCTATAAAACCAATCATTTCTTAAATATAATCAAATATATATATTTTTTTATTCAAGTCTGAAGACGAATTTGGTGAACAAATATGTTTCTACAACAATGTATACAGAATGTTCCGAAACTCATAGCACCAACTGCACATATAGTTTGTTTGAACCAAAAGTAATAATAAATCCCTATACACTTACATCCGGCAAACAACGGTGATACCATTAAATTGTGTTCAAAGTTTCGGCATATGTGTGGGGCATCCTCTGCCTCGTGAGTGTGAAGGGAGTTTTTCTCATTATTCTGCTAAATCATTAGGTTCTGAATACATCCGTTTGTTTCATGTGACTAGGCTGTACCTTAGACGTTTTTAGTGTATGGACGTTGGCAACTGTGTTAGTGGAGATATTGTTGGTGATTGGTGGGTTTGATTTGAAGAGTGGTGTAGATTTAGTGGTTTTCAAAGAAGAAATTGACCTAAAGGAAGGGGGTACAATTCCTTGATTTGTTGTGGGTGAAGTTTAGGGGGCGGTTAAATTGTTGAGTATATCCGGAAAGATGTCCAAGGTTGCTTCAGAATGAGGATATCTCATGAAAATATCACCGTTACGCAATACTGTAGATTATACATTATTCTTATTATAATCAAACATATACATGTTTATTTTTGAATATAGCAACATTTTCTAACACAAAAATTATATGAATTATATATTGGGTGCATTTGTGTTTATTAAAATGTATTTATTTAAATTCACAATGTTTTATTAAAAAATTATATTTTATCGATATTTAAATAATATCAAATTTAACTTAAACTCTTGATTTTAAATAAAACGAGTGTCAGATGATGCCACACATTCTTTACATATTACAGTTAATTTGGCTTTACAATGGTAAATAAATTAAATTTTAGGATTAAAATTTCGAATCAAAACATTAAACGGTATTTATAAGTAGTGTGTTTTTGCAAGCATTTAATTAGCTCTATAATTATTATTTTGGTGACAGAAACAACCAATATTCAACATTCATTTTAGAATTGATTTTTCAAATTTAATATATAATTCCTGCAGATCAGAAAATGTTTTGAATCCACTGATAAACAAGACGTATACAACTGTGCAAATGTAACCCACATAGGTGGACCCGTGGATAAATATGTCAGGCTCGTCTTATCCGGTCCCCTGGCGATGGTTAGGTTAGTGTTCCCATCTTGGCTGTCTACTGAGGTGCTTTGTTTATTCCCTTAATTCTTCCCCAATATTATTCCATGCCATCACAACAGCTCCTATGAATTCTACCTCCCTCATCCCTGTCACTATAACTCATCTGAATTATACCTCCTATAAGCTCTACATCCCTCATCCATATCACTATGCCTCCTCATCCCTGGTACTTTAACTCGTCTGAATTATACCTCATCTGATTTCTACCCCACTTATTTATATCACTCACTACACCTCCTCTAAATTCTACCTCCCTCATCCCTGTCACTATAACTCCTATGAATTCTACCTCCCTCATCCCTGTCACTATAACTCCTCTGAATTCTACCTCCTCTAAATTATACCTCCTTCATCCGTATCACTACACCTCCTCTGAATTATAGCTCCCTCATACCTGTCAATATAACTTCTCTGAACCTAATACCTAAGCTGAATTCTACCTGCTTCGTCCCTGTCACTGTACCTCCTCTGAATTCTACCTCCCTAATTCTTGTCATACTTTATCTGAATTCTACCTCTCTCATTCCTGTCACTATACCTTATCTGAATTCTACCTCTCTCATTCCTGTCATTATACCTTATCTGAATTCTACCTCTCTCATTCCTGTCATTATACCTTCTCTGAATTATACCTTCCTCATCACTGTAGTTTTACCGACTATGAATTATACCTCCTTCGCTCCTACCCATATTAGTGTTAAATATTCGGATATCCTGGACGGGTTGTACGTTTACTAACATAATATAATCGATAATATCTTACATCAGAATAAAAACACGTCTCTAACATACTAGCAACAAGTTACATAATGCACGTCTCGACATTTTTGTTTCTCCCGTTTTATACATTCACAGAAAATATTTAGTGTTGCTCTACAAGGGGGGGAAACCCCCGACAACAACATACATTATGAACCAATGTATGTTTTATTTCACCTGCGAGCACCTCGCTCCTTTATTTACCCTTCTTTATTATTATTATTATTATTATTATTATTATTATTATTATTATATAAATCACGTTTTATTTATTTTGTGCTCAAGGTATTTTTTTTATTTCGTGTCTATAAATAGCATTCGCGTAAGAATTTTGTCGACTGACTGGAGCCCACCTCCAAAATACTCGGCGTCCGAAGTCTCGGATCGAAGGGTTGGGTGGCAGGGGGGCCGGAGAGGGGAGAAATACGGGTTTGGGGGAGAGGAGATTTGTTTCATAGACAGTTTTTTTTTTTGTCTAGTTGTTGACGTTTCTGCCCCCTCTTTCCCACGATTCCCTCCCCAACCTTCTTTCCTTTCTCTCTCACCTTGATCCGAACATCCTGTCTTATATCATAAAAGCACGTCTTAGGGGCATTGACCCACGGGGAAAAGATAGAAATCTATAAAAGGTATTTTTCACTCGGGTGAAAAAATAACAGAACTGGTTTCCAAAGCTTATATATTATATAGTTTTATTTTTGTTAGTCGCTCCAAACATAATTTAAATACATATTTATTTTAAACATACAGTAGAGTCCCGATTATCCGATCTTCGATTATCTGACATTCCGTTTAATCCAAGATATCCATATAACGTGCTATTGATGTCACGCTATTAATACGTTAGCATGACCTCGTTGCAAGGAAGCAAAGCAAAGCTGGAAAACCAGCTAAAAAAACTAACTTTGTAAACAGTCTCTTATGCGTTTTTCATACTGTATGATAAAAGTTGTTGAGTTCGATGGTCTCGGGGTAAAGTGCTTGCTTCAAGACCCAATGTTCGTGGGTTCAAACCCAACCGAGGTCAACGGAATTTTCCTGAGCGATAAAAATACGTAGCCTAACTTCCTTCGCAGGGGAAGTAAAGCAGTTGGCCCCATGTCGATTGTGGTACGTAAAAGAACCCTGGAAGGTATGTGAAAATACCTTTTCTGGCAAAATTGGTAGGTCCTTTATAACTCGCACATAGACATTCTGTATGGAAGGTAAAGGGGAACCCCACACACCCTGAACTCTCTTAGTACATGGGATTTACACCAGATGGTGCAGGCAGCACTAACCAGCTAAAGGGCTGAGTAAATGGCTAGCTCAGGAAGAATTGAACTCACATCAAATCAACCATCGGGCTGTCGACTTGAGGAGAAGATTATAATAAAAATAGCATTTAATTAATTTAAAATCCGTTGTTCTGTTTACATGAATAAGATAATAGTTCTGTAATTTATTGCCTAATCTATACAGGATGACCCAAAAGTCTGGACACATAGGCGCTATGAATTCAAGTTATTGAATAACATCTTCACGCGGTCATTCTCATCCAACCTATTAGAGAGCCATTCGCACATCTCCAATCGCCGGTCCGGCTTGTCCTTGGTTAAGCTCTGCAAGATGGGTAACTTGTACAGGTGAAAGCACTCAGCTTTTAAAATCCTTCTGACAGTTTCGCGAGACATACCCAGTTCCAAGGATGTCCTGCAAATTGACCTTTTGGGGCTCGCTGTGACCTTCGCAATGACAACTTCCCTCATGTAGCCGTCCGGCACGGGGTTTGTCCAAGACACTGCCCGTTCCCTTGAACCACCTTCCCCACTGTGCCAAACTAAACGAGTGTCCTTCTGGGATGATGTGCATTGAAAGCCGCTACTATCTGTCGATATGACCACTCCTCCAGTCCACTCATCTCTACCAGGTCCATACGTCCTTCTTTCGATGAACTCATTGTCAATCTATGAACAAAACAGAAATAACGTATTAATACCTATAATGTTGGGTCATCCTGTACTATAGGGTAGTTACTAATAAACCTTATTTCATACTTATTCTGCACTTCCATTTAATTTTGATTGGTTTCTTTCAAGCCCCTCCCTTTGTCGCGAATTTGTCGGCAAATGAGAGTGTTCAAATATATAAATCGCAACGCTTTAACGGATGAGCATTTGGATGCTTTTATGCCGTAACATACGTCCAAAAACTTTCCTCGAAAGCTCTTGATTTAATGAGGACATCGTTTAGTAGTTGAATTATTTCCGTATCCAGTGTTCATTTCATTATTCATTTTAAATAGATATGAAAGTTTATCTGAAGATGCTTCTATCTACATCAGGGGTCTTCAATCCGTGGTCTGCGGGCCAATTGCGGCTCACCAGCTCATCAGAAATATAAAATTATTTCAAGAGAAAAAGAGACAAATACAGAATTATTTTACATAATTAAATAATAACACAGATAAGTATTTTAAGTTGTTTAATAAATTATTCTCTCCAATAGAAACATACGAGTATAATTTTCTTCACATGGTGATATCAACCGTTCTGGAATATCTGTCGAGGGGGTTATAGAATTTTATAACAACCTTTTGTCTTCATTTACACATTTTCTCATCAAATGCCAATATGCTAATAACAGATATTCAAGTACTGTTGGTGTTACCATGTGTATAAAATTAAACTCTATTTCTACTGGATGAATATTTTATTTATTTTGTCGAACAAAATGGTTTGTTACGAAAACTACAAAAACATTGAACTTTTCTCACGTTCCTTTCATCCGACCTTAATAAAGGTTTTCCCGATGTAATAATGAGGTAGTTGTGGTCTCTTGCTTGAATAAAATTATATATTGAGCTGTAAATTTGCACAAAAAGAACCCCTAAAACATCCTAACTTACACTGAGATTCACTACAAAGCCCTGTGAGTTGAGTAATAATACGAGAGAGTTGATTGAGCAAATTTTTCACCTCGTGTGGGTTTATCATGCTAGTCCAGAGCCAACCCTAACAACTTAGCGTATATTATTATTATTATTATTATTATTATTATTATTATTATTATTAACTTGTCTGGGTTTTGCTGTGGGTGAGTTGTCAAAAGTTTCAAAGCTCAAGGCTCCCACAATTGAGTGTCTTTCTGTACGAATTCCTTTCTAAGACTTCAAGCAGAAAAATACCAAGCAAAATTAGCTAAGCGCTGTGATCATTCCCAGCTTCTAATGAGCTACGTGGGTTGAGTAAAAGAATAATTAAAATACGTTAGCATATCTATATATCTATCTATCTATCTATCTATCTATCTATCATACATCTATCTATCTTATCTATCTATCTATCTATCTATCTATCTATCTATCTATCTATCTATCTATCTATCTATCTATCTATTTATCCATCTATATATATATCCATCTCCCTATCCAACCATCTATTTATCTCTACAGTTATCTATGTATCTATATATATATCTATATATTTATCTATGTATTTATATATGTATATATATATCTAGATATATATTTTAGATATATTTTATTGTTTTTGTTTATATATATATATATATATTTACCTACTCTATATCAATAAGAACTCTAAAACTCATTGCAGTGCTTACAAAAGTACACCACCTATCTTATATATATGTTTACATATTTTTATTAAATTTTTAATATAATATTAATTGGTGATTTATATGAATATATTAAAAACAAGTACTTTGTTAATAAATAAACACCTAAATCAATGGCCAAGCATTCGCATTGCACTTGCTCATCGTTGATGGGAAGGTCAGGGTGCAAATCCTTGCTGGGCGTACTGGAGGTGGTTTTCCAAATGTAACTTTGATTGTCAGCCACCTTTTCTTTTTCTCCAGTTTACATAGATAACGCTCCTTATCCTTTTAGATTAAGGTCTTTATTAGTTTCGTGTTGATTGAAATTATAATAAATGATTAATATTTGAATCGGTGATCTGGCGGTCTAGGGGTAAGGTGTCGGACCTCTGTGTTATGGTTCCCGGTTCAATACTTGGTCCCGACACAGATTTATCTGATTGCCAAACCTTTACTACACCTCTGAAAAGACGTGTATTAATCACAACTTGTGAATGTGTGGAATGCTAGGCCTCCACCGTGGTTCGGATCCCTTGTTAAACTGTAGGTCTTACATTTAATCTCACAATCACCCCACCATTACATATTAGCGTAAGTGCGTATAACCCGAACGGGTAGTAAGACGTGGTGCAAATAGTAATAATAATAATAATAGTAATAATAATAATAATAATAATAATAATAATAATAATAATAATAATATTTGAATCCCCATTATTTTGTTTCTCAAAAAATGCGATGGTAAAATGTATTCACTACCGTAGTTCTTGACAAACATGAAAAATTCTCCGCTGCTATGAATAAGTGGTTTGGGTGAATTATAACAATTTTTTATTTTAATGTTGAGAGGATGAGTGTGGATCGAGTGACGAAGCTAATACATGAAGGTAGAGTGTTTGGAGATAGATAAAGGGGCAGGCGATGTAAAGCGTGGTTAAATGTTGTATGTAGACGAATGTGTGAAAAAGAGAAACATTAAGAGTTTTAAGAATAAACGAGCATGTGTGACTCTGTATGTGGATGTTGTTGAAGCGATGGGAGTGTACACAGATAGGGAAGCGTGGAGAAATTTAATGAGGATGGATTAAGTAGGGGATTGTTGTTTTTTGAGCTTTATGCACAGTTTCTTGCCTACCCCGTAAGGGAACGTTATGGTTAGGTATTTATGTATATTTGTATGTACGTGATTTTATTTAGGGACTTAAAATAATATGATAGGAGGGGGAGACAAAAGGGTAATTAGGGTCTTAGCCACATTTATAGTGAACTACAATTACCTTTTTATCCATATATTTAAATAACGACATGCACATTAATTTTAAACCTCACCGGGATTTGAACAGAAGTCTCTCTGAGGAAGGCTAGCCACAATCTAAGCCCCATCATTACAATGATTTCTACCATGTTTGAGGTTATCTTTCTGCCTTTAAAAATTCATACTACACGAGAAAAAATGTTTGTATTAGAAACATCAATTTGATTTTTTAAAAGAAAAATTCCTGTATGGTTTATCTTACTTTACAGCAGAATTTGGTATTTTAACATTTCAATTAACTACGGTTTACGTATTCCCAAATTTTCCCGCAAATGGACATATGGGGCAGCTAGAAAAAATTACTAGATATACTTTCATGTATTCACACGCCAAGTCACGTGAAATGTAGCTGTACATTTTGATTGATAATATCAATAACTATAAAATAGCACTAATAATAAAGCTTTATTTTAGCACTGTAGCTTACAACCTGCTCGGGATATAAGCTTACATACTAATTACGCTAATTATTTTAGGGATTTGGAAGGTTATATTTATTGGAAGTGTCCCCGCATTTGTACAGAAGGAGAGTGAAAAACTATTTAGGCAAAAACCACCCTCAGTACGCCTGACCGAGATTCGAACCTCGATCTCTCCTTCATAGACAGTCTAGTCTACTGCGAGAGTAGCGTCTTAAACCATGGGATCACTGAAGCGGGTAATAAGGTTAGGTTGACTGTAAAGAAAAAATAATTTTCTGAAAGTTGCTCCAAATGTCCATTCGTATGTATGCTATTAATATATTATAATAAAACATATATTTTTTTTAAAGGGGACTAATAAACTGTAGCAAAATTCACAATAATTATCTAATTATTTTATCTGTTAAGCTTTGAAGGTAGGATAGGAAGATGGAAGTCAAAATTTGTGTGCAAATTTTCAAACAATAACAACAATCCTTGAATTAAATACTATAATTATAGCATTTAAAAAAATATATCTTACCATGACCCGAATCGAGGGCCAGCCTATTGCTCTAGTGGTCAGAATTTCTGGTTAATAATCTGGAGGTTCCTGGTTATATTCCCACTAGTACCATAGGTGGACTTAAGTCAGGTTTAATATTTCTACTGGCACCATATAATCATAATTATAATCATCATCTTATCTCATTGGGACTAGATAACCACATTGGGACTAGATAACCACACCCACAGGGTGGTTAATCCTAAGTTTGTGGTTACATATCTGCCACTGCCAGTATAAGACCAGGAGTGTTTATGTTTATCTGACAAACCTTGGTGACATACGCTAAAAAAAAAGCTATTCTTGCCGTCAGATACATTTATTCCTAAGAAAATTGGTTTGTACACGATAAAAGTTTATAAAACACCCATTAATTTATACTAAAGCTAAATTATTATTTGAAGTAATCTTTGTTCAATATTTCGGCTTTGTGCTACACTACCGCAGCTTTGTAAATCCCATTCTATGAAAGCAAACATAATGAGGTCCAACAATTCCAAATTGTGTTTACTGTCACTTTTCCTACGCGATGCCCGGATTAAGTTTGCAATCACAAAACGTGTTTACCGACTGAACAGTGGAACAGATGACAAAACTGATAATTTTTGGACAAGCGTTTGACTATCTCTTTCCGTGTGAACTGCTAAATTGGCAACCGATGTTCATTAAACCAAGGGTTCCCGTGTTGATATGACACGTTATGGATCGCGTAATCGTGTTAGATTTGAGTGGCTTCACCCGATTGGGGAATTTGTAAGAGACACGTACAGTGAGAGGGGGATGGTTTACGCATCAGTTTATGTCATCCATACGTAGGTCAAGGGTTCGACGACCTCAATATATTCAGAGTATAACCAATACACTGAAATACTTTGGTACAAATTGAAATGGAAATCACGATCAACTTAACGTTAACACGACGTGATATTAACTTAATGCAGTTAACTTACTGTTCAATTTGCGTTCACTTAACGTAACGTTAACGTGAACGTTAAGTGAAAGGTAACACGTGTTTTTGTCAGCCAATGATATTACGAGCAACATCAACACAGTTATTTAGTGCTTCATTTGTTTGTTTATGCTGTGCTGACGCAATCTTAGGTATAGTTCGACAACAAAACGGTGTGAACAATTAATTTTACAACATTTCATTTTAATTGTCAAAAATACAGAAAAATAGACAGTCTATTGGGTCTGTTTGAAAATAAATTGTTGACTAAGTTGTAACTCGAACAGTTAGGACTGATTAGGTTTAAAGTACGTGAAATATAATCTTACTAACATTACAAAATAAAGACCATGATGTTTTGTTGTTCTCGAGACAAGGAGAAACAAACTATACCGAAGACTACGTCCTCACACTATAAACAAGAGAGTACTAAAAATCCACGACGTTGCTCGCAACATGATTGGCTGA
This sequence comes from Timema bartmani, assembly GCA_902151455.1. Taxonomy (NCBI): domain Eukaryota; kingdom Metazoa; phylum Arthropoda; class Insecta; order Phasmatodea; family Timematidae; genus Timema; species Timema bartmani. The sequence goes on along the minus strand of CABFWB010000391.1, from coordinate 109,185 downwards.
TAGAAATACGCGGTGCACTTAAATTAAAGTAATCCAACGTTAAAGTTCCCCCGTCGACAACTCTTACGTTAGGTTGCCACGCAGACTTTCAGCTCAAACACATTATTTAATTTTAGGATGCGCTATTTTAAAATACAGCTCGCGCCAAAATAAAGTCAAAATATTCCAACAGGGCTCTATTTCCCTTATAACCCTCCCTTTACAACCCTATATTGTAAGTTTTATTAATATATGGAAATGTGGGAAAATGTGATATTAGCTCATTTTCAACGAATTTTTAAGCATATTTGCGGAGCTCTGAGATTAGGCCTACTGAAAAAGGGTTCTAGATCTAACCTTCCTCTAACAAATACAGTAATATTTTGATAAACTTACCACAGAAAGCTTTAAGATATTTGAGAACTAGCAGCGAGCTTTCCTCTTTACCTTGAGATAATAATTTTTAAGCATATTTGCGGAGCTCTAAGATTAGGCCTACTGAAAAAGGGTTCTAGATCTAACCTTCCTCTAACAAATACAGTAATATTTTGATAAACTCTACCACAGAAAGCTTTAAGATATTTGAGAACTAGCAGCGAGCTTTCCTCTTTACCTTGAGATAATAATTTTTAAGCATATTTGCGGAGCTCTAAGATTAGGCCTACTGAAAAAGGGTTCTAGATCTAACCTTCCTCTAACAAATACAGTAATATTTTGATAAACTCACCACAGAAAGCTTTAAGATATTTGAGAACTAGCAGCGAGCTTTCCTCTTTACCTTGAGATAATAAGTTTCGTAGATTGATTTACCCTCTTTCTTATTGATATAACAAAGGGTGGTTATAGGTGAAGGACAAAAGGGAGTATAAGCGTTAACAAAATATAGAACTAGTTTCAGAAAATGACACAGGTCATTGTATTTAAATCTGCGTGGCCTGACATATATTTACTAAAATTAAATATATAAAAACGAATCAGAAATGCATAAAAATGACTCAAAAATGAAGCAAAACAAGAAAATAAAACCTAAGAGTCCTAAATGACAGAAAATTACCAAAGAATGACCCATAAAAACCTTTCCTCAATCAAGGGACTATGAATAGAGTATTTGTGGACATGAGCATTGTCTGTGAACTAGCAACACAAAGGTGATATGTCATCAAAATTCGGAACCCTGGTCATGAGAAATGCGGCAGTGTGAGGGTATTTCCCTTCAATCAGGTGCCGCCCTTGGAAGGGGAACTTGAAGTATAGGAAGAGGGAAGATTGAAGATGATTGGATCAACCAGTCCTAGGTAGATCTGCCGCGGGGTCTTGTTGTTTACGGCGCACCGCCTAAGAACGGGGCAAATTGACAGACGCGCCTAAAGCTGACGCACTTAACGCTAAGTACCAAAGGAAGATGTCAGCTTCTGTGAGGAGAATTCAAGACCCACATTGAAATTTAACTGGAATAATTGTTTTTATACAATTATTATTTTAGGCTGAGCGTTGAAATGGTCTGTTTTAACTTGACCTTTTAGCATTTAGTATATATCTGTCCGGATGTTTGTTCATCGATAACCACCGAATGTGTCAACCAATTTCAAAGATATTTGGTAAAAATATTCTTTGAACCAAGGCAGAACTAAATATCTACATCGTTTATAAATCTATTTAGTCACTTTCAAAATGGTGACCACTCAAATATCTGTCTGTTTGTTCCACGATAACTGCCAAATTTGTGGACCTATTTTGACGAAATTTGGCCGCGACATTTCACCAACTTGGGACTAGAGATGTACATGCATAATGTTTCAATCTGGATATCTGTTTCATTATACTAGCGGTTCAAAGCTTATAATCTATTATCTCATCTCTCTCAAGTGATTTGAATCTAAAATTATAAGCGTTCGATTGAGTAAAAAGGGTGTGTTAATAAATTAACATATATTGTGAGACTGACAACTTAAACCACGTGAACAATGGTTAATCTCTATTATGATGTAATATTGAATACAGTATTAGTTTGTTTTATATCTAAATATCTAACTTTCATCATCAAGGAAGTATATCGATTTTAAATCAAAACATCTTAAGAACATGGAGGGAACGAGTTATAAGTTCACTGAATAATTAGTTCACTTAGGTGATTAGTTAACAGGGAACCGCATCGATGGGCACAAGGTCTAAGGCTAAAGGTTCGTTTAGTCTGGTTTGCAGGGAGGTTGTGCTAGAATCTCAGCTGGTATATTGAGGATGTTTTTTTCCCCCTAAATAGTTTCCCAATCATTCACAACAAAAAATTCTGTTATTTTTTCTACAAATTCTACCTTCTTCATCCAAAGTTTCCCGAATGGATTGTATGACGTGGAGCACAAAACAAAATGTAGAATGGTTTACTTTTATATGTAGACCTACTTATTCACTAGCGCTCATCAAAAAATATTAATTATTGAGATTTTATTACTACACATATATAATGATTAATCGTTTTATAATGTGACCTGAAACAGTGGGCACGTGAATAAAGGGCCATTATTGTCTAGCTTGGTTTTATCATGATAATAAGGTCATAGTTCGAAACCCGGTTGGGTGTATTGTGGTAAATATACTAAATTGGTTCACACGAATGCGAACACAATACATCTATCGTATAGTTTCCTCATCCTTACCCCATGTGTGGAAATATCGAACTTTATTATGCGGGCCACGTAAATAATACATACATACAGGGTTGGTCAAAAGTCGTGGTAGGATATAAATGAGGCAGCATGAAATGAGTAATGGAATAATATATTTCAAAATAGCAACAGTATATAGACAAAGATGTGCCAATTTCATTTAATGAACATCAGATCTCATTCCTTGAATATTATGCCAGGTAGGTGTCCACCATCACGCGTAACACACTCCTGCAAACAGCGGATGAAACCTTGCATCATACGATCCAACATCTCTAAGGGAATGTTGCACACTGCGTTTAGTATGCGATCCTTCAGCTCAGCCAGCGATTGAGGGCGTGAGGCAAACACCTGGCTCATAAGGTACCCCCACAAGAAGAAGTTCAGGGCGGTCAAACCCTGCGACCGTGCTGGCCAGTCAATGTCCCCAAATCCGGAAATCAGTCGACCGGGAAACGCACCTCGCAAGACGGCCAAGGACTGGCGGGCTGTATGGGCTGTTGTCCCATCTTGTTGAAACCATAGCTGTAGCAGGTTTCGGGTGAGACGCTTTGGAAGGAAGAACTCGTTCAAAATTTGGGTGTAGTGATCGCTGTTAGCGGTAACAGAACGACCCCGAGCGTCCTCAAAGAAATATGGGCCGATGAAGCCAAACAATGCAACGCCACACCACACTTTCAAACTTCACTGTGAAGTGGTTTTTCATGCATCTGTAGTGGGTTAACCGGTCCCTAATATCGGAAATTCTGCTTGTTAACGCCTCCGGAGAGTTCAAAATGGGCCTAATCAGATATAAAAGGTTATTCAAGATCTTTGGTTCAGCTGCCAAACATCCAAGAAATTCTGAGGCGAAGGTTCTTCTCTGAACTTTATCTTGTGGTGTCAACTGTTGCACGTTCTGCATCTTGTAGGGATGAAAATGCAGGCCATCATGAATGATCCAGCGCAGGGATCGAGAAAACATTTGCAACGTCAAGGCGTACCTGACGCACGATCACCGACGACTTTGTTTTAGCTCTTGTTGGGCCTCTTACACCCGCTGAAGGATCTGCTGACTCTGTGGATGACCAGTGTCTTTGCGCTACGGTATGATGTGGTGCTGCGAAACTGTTTCACCCACCTTACGATCGTCCGGTGCTCAGGGACTTTATCACGACGCCCCAGCCCTAAATGGCGTCGAAAGATTCTTTGCACGATGATGGGAGACTCATTATTTTAAAACTAAATCTCCACCGTGAATGCACGGTGCTCTACCGACCATGGCTCCATGCTAACTAATGACACTCCTTCCCCACTCCTGGCAGAGTTAGTATCTTAGGTACGTGCACACAGCAACGCCCATATCTTACTTATGTGCATACAGCATGTCAAATGAAAGGGCATATCTGTGTCTATATGCTGTTGCTATTTTGAAATATATTCTTCCGTTACTCACTTCATGTTGCCTAATTTATATCCTGTATTGTAATTTTCCTGAAGTCTATACTTTCAAATTAATAAGTTAAAACTCTGTTGGGCCTACCTATTCATATAACGCCCTCATGTTTACTCACGGTGTTTTACTAAGCTCTTTTTTGTGTGTACTTGTCTTGTAATATTTGTATTTGTACTGTAGTTTAGTCTGTGCTAGACTTTGGGCCAATGAATTCAACTTTAACTAGTGGGTCGTTGCCGCTATGGATGAAGATTATCTCGCTAAAATGTACTTAAAACTTTTTATTAGGAAAAGGTATAAAGAATGAGGCCTTGCCCAACTTTCTAGTTAAAAGTTTACCCATGAAAGGCTTGCTAACAATTTATCCATAGATTTTAAGCTTTCACTGTTTAATTTTAAGTAAAACATATATTTTCCCTCTTTACACCACGTTGATAGCTTTTAAAACGGCCCTTATCCCAGTTCTCTACCTATTTTTTTGCGCCATACCAATTAAGTAAGAATAATTCAATTTTTTTTAGCACCACGTCTTACTGAACGTTATACGCTTATGTACTAATTAAGCTAATGGGTTTAAGGATTAGGAAGGTTACATTTCAAGGAAGTGGATCCGCATTTACGTGGAGGGAGGGTGGAAAACAATTCAGGGGAAAAAAAACACTCATTACACTCGACCGGGATTCGAACCTTGATCTCCTCGTTATCAATAGTATAGCAGTAGCGGGCTAGACCACGCCACCACCGAAACGGGTAATTCAGTTATTAGTCTTAAACCAAAGAGAAAATATATTTATTGATCGGTATACAATGATAACAAATCATGGTTTTCATGGTGGTAATAATAACAATAATAATAATAATAACATTACGCGTTTGTGGTATATTAATCGTAGCTTAGTCGGAGAAAGATCAGCCAGTACTAATATACCGTCAGTTTCCCATGAGACACCCGAATATACTAAACAAACATCCTTTCCTTGTCCCGATGAGATGAGGTGATAGTGATGGTCAGTTTGAGGGTGTGAAACCAGTAGAAACACTTAAACCTAACTTTAGCATAACTATCCAAACGATGGTGACCTTTGAGGCAGTTCCTCTTTCAGGAAAATTACTTATGAAACCAGCTGGGAATCGATCCCGGGACCACTAGACTCGTAGCCAGGTGCAATGAACACTACAACACGGGGCCGGTTGGTTTTCATGTTATTGTAAACAAATAATGATTGTACAAATGAGCCACTGCGTACAAAGCAGAAAAGCTGGGAATTCTCTAGGAAATTCGGGTTTTTGATTGGAAGCTATTATTTTGGACGAGTGTTTGTTTGTCAAAATCGGTTCAACTGTTGCATCATAATTTCAATTACCAGAAAAGGGATTAGACAATTATATAAATATATTACTTCTCTACTTAAGTTGCTATGTTATTTCCAACGTAAATCCTTACTGATAATTTTTAAATAATCTTAATTTATTAGCTGACAGATTAATAAATAAGATTAATATTAGTTTAATTAGATATCAAAATAATATACAACAGTTATTGTGGTGTTTCAAAAACATTATTAAGTATTTTAAATCCATTTACAGTCTACAATAATACATAGATCCTATTAAAATTATAATCAATTAATTAATTATTTATGCTTGGTAAGTAAAAACATTAAAAAAATATTAATGTTATGACTATGGGATAAAAAATTACACTTAAGATAATGGTCAATGTTAAGGGGGACTGATTTAGAATTATAAATTGTGAAAAATAATAGTAATTATTACTAGAGTTTTGAAATTCAGGACAAAATTAAATATCGAGACTAAAATTATTCAACCCTCATTTTACATTTTTATGAATTGTAAGTTATCATTTTATATCTTTCAGGTTAGGTTATCCGCTTCGTATTGTTTTTAGTTATGTCAATGATGGAAGGGGAAGGACTTAAACCATATATTTAATTTCTCAATAGCAAATACAAGAAAATCTTAAGAAATGTATACATTTTTTAGTTGATTTACAAAACATTTTCCTTGAGGAAAATTAGAAGGAAACGAAAGGTAAGTATTTTTGTAGCTTTTATAAGACACACTTCTTTTTTTATACAAAAAGTTAATAAACTATTTCTTCAGTAGATACACCTAATTTTAGAATATATTTATTATTATTTTTTAAACTATGTAACATTTAAGTTCAAATAAAAGTCGACAGTTCAATATGCATTGACCCAAATAAACGTGTAAATTTAAGTTTTTAAGGATTACGAAATCGAACCCAAGTCTTTCACGTAACTATGATGAAACCAAACTCCCTCTTCACCCCTATATTCTCCCCTTATTTGGTTCCATACACCAAGCAAGCCCTGTACGTGCTTTAATACGTGGAGACTGTCCTAGATTAGGTGTAGCGCATAAAGTAGCGTTCAAATATTTAAGTTTGCAGGATCTTGGAGTATGAGTTTGCTAGTTATTAAACGCCACCCTGCGATAAGACACGTTTTCATACGGAACCTTCTAGCTTCCCTTTTCCCCTTCCCACCCATCCAATTTTACTTTCAGCTTAGTGTCACACGTACAACAGTAAGGGCAAAGGGTTGAAAAACAAAAGACTCCTAGAGCTTGCTAAACGTTGTGTAGTAGTTTTTTTTATAAGAAGACGACATCACATAATCGGACCTGAAAACATATGGAGTTTTGGATTGGTTGTGGCTAGGTTTCACGCTCAGTTGTGGACACGCGGGCTAGTGCGTCATTGTATTACTGTCCTAGTTTTGCCCGTTATAGGGAGGTAAGTGGTTGGGTGTAACGAGTCTGGTTTATATTTGATTTGTTTTCCACTCTGCCTCTATTTCAATGCGCGAGTACATTTTTTCTAAATGTTACCTTCCTCTTCCTCACTCCATAAGTGTTCTTAACCTTAACGGGATGGTGGCATGACCACACTGTTATGGTGCGTAAGCCACAGTACGAAAGGTAATTCATGTATTCATACGTCAGGTCTTGTGATATGTAAATATCACTTTTCGTTAAATATGATCAATACCTAAAAATAGCAATACTAATATAAAGTTTAATTTTCAATATAGAATCTTATGTAAGCTTATTGAAAGATTCTTAGATTTACTGTGCTCAGGAAAATCGCTGTCATAAAACAAAATCTACCAATTATTTGTAATATGATATGCGAGAGGCATTATTTGTAATTTTACATAATAACATTTAAAATAAATACAGCCACTCTTGTGAATGTTCGTAAGGGTTAAGAGATTTGTAAATTTGTATAAATATATTGTCTATAAACATCCAGTGAAACAGTTTGTAATTTTGAGAATTTGAACATAATATAAAATGACTCCTACTCTCAAACTAAGAGCCTATTTCACGGAGTATTGACCTATTGATAGAGGACTACACTCAAATAAGAAAACATATCGGGGTGTGGTTTTTTTGCATACTAAACTTAGTAACAGTAATGTTGGGATTATTTTTTAGTGCCGCGTCTTACTACCCGTTCGGGCTATATGTCTATGTACTAATTACACTAATGGGTTAGGGATTAGGAAGGTTTAATTTAGAGGAAATGAACCCACAACTGAGTGAAGGAATAGTGGAAAATCATTTAGGAAAAACCACCCCCAGTGCACCCACCCGGAATTGAACCCCGGTATCATCGTCTTAGGCAGTCTAGTCTAACATGAGAGTAGCGCGTTAGACCATGCGGCCACCGAAGCGGGTATATCGGGATCATTGTAATGTTTTTGTCATTTCAGAAGGAGAGTATGGAAATTATGGAAATGAAGTATTTAGTAAAAAAAATACCACAAGTGGGGCCAAGATAGAGATGGGGGGACAGATAGCAGAAAGTGTGCAAGTGAGAGGAGAAGAATGGAAGTAGTTAAAGGAGGAAGAATGGTGGAAGGATAGAATAAGATGGAGGAAATTTACTAAACTGACTCGGCCACAGGTTGGAAACAGTTGATGAGAATGATGATGATGATTATAAGATGATGTCATTTGATAGACACAAGGGAAAAAGACGTAGAGACCAATTTTAACTAAAATTGAGTTATTGCTGCCATCTATTAGACAATCATGAGACCTTTCTAGTGCACTTAAGATTATGGTTAAAAGAGATCTCTGTCATATTTAAATTATTTAAAAAAAAGTGTCTAATGGGTTTCTTGTGAAGTTGGAGAAATGAATGTTTCTGTTCTGGAAAATGTGTGTCATGTGACTTTCCTTCATTTTACCCTGAACCCTTCATTTTAGAACAATAATAATGGTATTTAGTTATAATATTGTAAAATGGTTTAACTTGTCTCTGTTTCTTCCGATGTCAACATCCATAAGGCTGGTTTGATCTCATTTCTATCCATCTGGAGCTGGGAATGTACTCAGCTGTTCAGCTGGTTAGTGTTGCCTGCATCATCTGGTGGAAATCCCATATACTAGGGGTTTTCAGGAAGTGCGGTGATTCCCCGTTGCTTTCTACACTGAATTTCTATGAGTGAGCGCGAAAAGGCCTATTTTGCCGTTAAGATATTTTTACATACTTTCCAGGGTTCTTTTACATGCCACAATCGATATTAGACCGATGGCTTTACTTCCCCTCCGAAGTAAATTGTGCTATGGATTTTTATCATGCAAGAAAAATCCATTGACCTCGTCTGGGTTTGAACCCACGAGAATTTTACCCCAAGACCACCGAGGTTGACCTGATACTCGGTGAGGCCTATATAAAACATTTGATTGCTTACTATCAGACCGTAAATGTCCATAATAATAATAATTATTATTTCACTAGTTTTCTATCAAGGTAAATTATTTAGCTTGTCAAAAAGCTATCCCATTGGTTATAATCAAGGTATATTATCCAGCATATAAGAAATATTTCTCTTTTTTTTTTATGACTATAGCTCTAACACTGAAGAGAAATTTCATCTCTAAATCTTAATATACATTTTAACTCCAAATCCAAAGGAGAAGTTTCAACTAAAAATCTTAACATCAAACTATGTCAGCTCTAAATTTAAGGCTAAATTTTAACTTAAAGTCCTAAGAGAAATTTTAATTAAAAATACAATGTGAAATTTTAATTTTACGTCTTAAGATAAGTTTTAATTAAGATACAAGGCGAAATTTCAATTACAAATCCTATCAAAATATTTAGCTTTAAGTCCTATGAGAATTTTCAATTTCAAGTCCAAGGTAAAATTTAAATTTTGGATCTTAGGTGAATTTCAATTCCAAATTTAAAAAGAAGTTTCTGCTCTGAGTTCAAAGAAAAAATATTCTCAATAACGGGAACAACAAGGGACCAACGAACGTGCTAAGATAAAATTATATATAAAATATTATTTGAGATAATCGACATCACATTCCAACAAATAAAAAGAGACAAATCTTTGTTTGGAAACAAAAAATATATTTGTTTGTTCATAAGATTGTGTAGCCTAATCTTCGTCTACCCTTTAGGGTAGCAAGCATACCTTGCATTATTCCACTATGATATAATTTATTTAAGATAGGGCCATAGTGTAATCCATCAAGGTAATACTATACCTCTCAGGGTAAAATGAGTGCACCTCAGTGTCAATATGCAGGCTATTAATTACTTGTCACTAATTAATTCTGAGACAAATGAACATCACAGATGGTTGACCTGGTAGTCTAGGGGTAAGGTGTCGAACTTCTGTGTTGAGAGTCCGGGGTTCAATCCTCGGTCCCGACACATACTTATCTGATTGCCAAACCCTTCCTTCATCTCTGACAAGATGTGTATTAATCACCACTTGTGAATGTGAGGAATGCCAGGCCTCCGCCGTGGTTCGGATTCCACGTTAAACTGTAGGTCCTTCATTTCATCACTCACAATCACCCTACCATTGCACATTAGCGTAAGTGCGTATAACCCGAACGGGTAGTAAGACGCGGTGCTAATAATAACTTCACAGATACATTAATTAAACCCAATAGTGAAAAGGATTGGTGCAAATATCGCAAAGCTAACTTTTCATCTCCTTGGGTTTTAATTTGGGGACACTTTGATCACCTTTTTAGACGCACTACCGACCAAGCTTAAAAGTAATGAACGAGTAATGAACGTATTATTTGTCAAAATATATTTACAATATATTTAATGTATGTTCTATCGAAATATTAGTTTGATTTATTCGATGAGTAATTTTTAAATGTACATATGACTTGGCGTATCTTCAAAAATACTTAACATTTCCTCCGATGGCATGTTTTCAGAACGAAGTGTAGGATAGACATGCCCCACTAAGAAAATTGTTGCAGTTGGTTGAACCTGTTTAATATTAATTCAATGTTTATCGCCTCCACTCCAAAGGTGTACTTTATAAAAGAAAAGGAAAAGATTCAAACAATGAGTAAAGCAAACATAAACCTTTTAACAACGGGCCTGAAGTTTAGGGCCCAAGCACGAGTTAACGTGGATAGGCTCTTCTTTGATAATACGCTGAGAATGTAACCTAGATGTTCTTAGATAGTCATTGGTTCAATCTACGATCAGAACCTATTGGGGCATTGTTTTTTCAAAGGTTTTTTTTCTTCGAGCACATTTTTTTGGGGTCATATCTCACCATAGCCAACAGCAGGTTGTTTTACTTTGACCATGGTACCGGGGGTTCAAAACCCGACTGGATAAACTGGTGAGATATATTTTTATTCTACGTGAAATTTTGTTCCATCTTTAAGCTAAAGGAAAGATTTCTGTTGAATAATTTTTTTTTAAATTTGAAATAATTCAAAAATGGCTTTTAAAATTTTGTTTAAAATAAGTAGCCTAACTAAGGGGTATTTTACATTTTAAATAAGAATGTATTTTTGTTTATAACAAAATTGTTGGTCTTTTCTTTTTAAATAAAAAAAACAATACTGTTCAAGGTCTAAGGCGTCACTCTCACAGTGGACTGGACTGTCAATGACGGAGGAGATCCGGGTTAGAATCCCGGCAGTTTTCTTTAAATTGTTTGCCACTTTCCTCCCAAGAAAATGCGGGTACACTCCTTATAAATTTAACTTTCCTCACCCCTAACACATTAGCGTAATTATTGAATATATGCTTATAACCTGAACGGGTAACGAGGATACGCCGAGGAAAAAAAAAAAATACTGTTCAAAATTTATATTACGAGTTTTGCGTTATATGGTTTTCAAAATCATATTTTTTCCCGAGAAAAAAATTATTTAAGTGTAGATAAATGATAACAAATTAAAAAAAAAGAGTTCCTAAGACTAGATGGGAAAATATATACGATTGTTATATAGGCCTATCATTTGGGCATTGATTAATTGTATACGATCCAATACAAGTAAGCATGACTAATGGATTATGGAAGCGGACAATTTTACGGGAATGTATCAAAATACAACTGGATGTAATATACTAATTAAATTAAATAATAATAAACATTTACCACATGGATATTCACATAATTGGACATCTTAAAGTAAAACAAATGAGGAAAGCAGAACTAGATAAGGGCCCGAGGAAAATAAGTTAAAAAATCACAATAAAACCACACACATTGACAAGTCAAATATACTACGCATATATACAGGGTGGCCCGCCTCCTATATCCAGCAAGCGCCTCTCTCTTTTTAACTAATTTTTATGCTTACAAAATAATTTTTATCTGGGTGACAACAATGTGTCGCAATCGGTAAATCACTTTCTGGTTGTCTTAGTGTAGATGTGGGAGTACCTCAGGGGTCAATTCTTGTACATGTGTTGTTTACATGTTTATTAATGACCTTACTTGTCTACAAGTCACTAAACATCATTTCTAAGCAAATGATTCACAAATATACTTGTCTGCATCTGCACATCTATTAAATAATTCCTTCGAGTTTTTAAACTCTTATCTTAATTAAGTGCACACATGAGCCACTTATAATTAATGAAGTGACGTGGTGGTCTAGGGGTAAGGTGTTACACTTCTGTGTTGGGGGTCTGGGGTTCAATCCTCGGTCCCGGCACAGATTTAACTGATTGCCAAACCCTTCCTTAACCACTGACAAGACGTGTATTAATCACAACTTGTGAATGTGAGGAATGCCAGGCCTCCACCGTGGTTCGGATCCCACGTTAAAATGTAGGTCCTCCATTTCATCTCACAATCACCCTACCATTAAACATTAGCGTAAGTGCGTATAACCCGAACGGTTAGTAAGACGCGGTGCTAATAATAATAATAATAATAATAATAATAATAATAATAATAATAATAATAATAATAATAATAATAATAATAATAATAATATAATTGATAGCTTTTTTTTTATCACCACGTCTTACTATCTGTTCAGGTTATACGTCTATCTACTAATTAAGTGATTGTATTAGGGATGAGTAAGGTTGAATTTAGAGGAAGTGTACTCACATTTGTGTAAAGGAAGAGGGGAAAACAATATATGAAAAACCACCCCCATTAGACCCAACCGGGATTTGAACCTCTATCTCCCCATCATCAGTGGTCCAGTCCACTGTGAGAGTGACGTCGGCCTAGACCATGTGGCCACTGAAGTGGGCTAGGTGTCAGTTAAGGTCCTTCTGATGAAAATTGGACTGTAGCATAGTAACGCTCTGTATGCCTTAATAATTAATATTGTTTTCAAAATAAATCAATAAGGGACATTTTGTTTTTATGATTTTAAATATCTTTGAATAAAAGAAAAAAGAATTGTATTATTTTGAACTATTTGTAAAATTATATACTTTTGTTTGATTTGTACTCAAAAAGATGTCATCACCTTTTTTTTTTTTTCAATTAAATTTACTTTTGAAACGAGATATTTGGATATGAGAATGTTTTTTTTCCAATATGTTAAAGACCATTATAAAGGGAACGCATT